>SKCR01032129.1:0-84284 GCA_019454045.1 Zanthoxylum bungeanum
GAAGGAACAGTCTCATGAAGTTGACATTTGGAAAAATGACACTGGAAGTGAATATCTTTCATATTGAGAAACAACCAGGAGAAGATGACGAGTGCCACCACACATACATGCTAGACACAGTCTTACTGGAAACAACTTCTTTATAACATGAGTCTAACCTTCCTGAACTGAAATTGACCCCAAAGAACCGTAAAAGGAGGAAAATGAAAGTTAGCGCTCAATTGAAGATGCTACATGGGAAGTTAAAAAGGAGGTTGAACCAATTGATAAAATCTCAGCCATCAGTAGACCCTGGAGGATCAATGGATAAACTGTAAAAGCCAGCCATAAATTCTTTCACATGTCTTAATCAGTTCGCTACATGGAAGCCACCATGACAACTTGGGTAGTTGCGTTTGGCTGAAGACGTTAAACTTAGCGCTGGCGGGGAGACAACCCTTGCATCTGCATTTATTTCATTTCATTTTTTATTTTATTTTATTTACTTTAGTTTTATTATATTGTGTGCTAATTGCATGTTTATTGTTTGCATGAGTTTTTATGCAGGTCTTAGTAAAACTTACACAGGTCACACAATCAAAATCTTACCAGTAGGAACCTGATCGATTCCGTACCTGGTAGTGTTGTTCCTTAATCTTTTTTCTTTATATTTATCTTACATTGAGGACAATACAAGTTTTAAGTGTGGGGGTGTATGCATGCGCATGATGATTCACGATTCTGTTATAAAAAAAATTGTTTTGTTTATTTGTTTTTAGTCCTTAATAGTAAAATATAAGTCCAATGATGATATTGTTTGCTTTAGGATGAAGTCTTAGAAATGATAAGTTCTTTAAAGTGCTTTTATCTGATGTTTTGAGTAGTTGATCCAGGTTAGACTCGTAAGCACTTAACTATAGGTTTTTAGGCAGTTGGAAAAATGACTAGTTGAAGAAATTGCATGTCGGTGAATGACCGTTTGCTTAGATGTCTATCATGATTTGCTAGTGTTATGATGTATGGTATGGGTAAAAAAAAAGTCTTGAAAAAAAGAAATTAAACCACCTATAACCGATAAGTGTAAAGCTACCCATGGGCGAGTGTTAGGACCACCATGAGGAGAAATTATACCTTAAATGGTAGGTGTGTTGAAAAAAAGAGAATGATAAGTTCAAAAAGAAAAAAAAGACAAGAAAAATCATACCATACTGAGCACAGAAAGGCAATTATAGAGCACATTTGAGATATCTAGGTTAATTTGACCCATCGGATCCCAATTTTTAAACGAAACCATTGAGTTGGCTTACCTAGGAATCAAGCTGTGAAGGAACCTTTACACGCACACACTGTGAGTCTGGCTTAGATGATTTATTTAAGGACTTTGATTTAAGTTGCGTTGAGTATTTTAAGTGTTCTCCGATTTCAGTACTAAGTATTCTTTAAGGACAATAATATGTGTAGCTATAGAGACTATTTTATTTTGTTATTTTTACATGATTGCATGTTTTGAATGACGTTTCTGGGTGTCGTCGCTGTTAGCTCTCACGAGACTATAATTCGTCCACTAGGGACACCTAGAGGTTTAAAGGCTTGTTGCATACGCTAAATGCAATCGTGATCCCTACGAAAGTGGCTTAGATAGTTTTATTTAGTTTAGTTCTTATTTTATTTTTGCGCTAGCTGGTTGGGGGTTCTGATAAGTGCATGAAAGTGTACTTTGAACATCACTAACTCGGCTTGATTATCATGTATTTAATCTTAATTAGAGTTTATTTTGTGATTTGTTATTAGGAGCAATGGAATATGAAGTTTGGAGCAATTACGTGTATTTCGGGACCTTACAGACTCATCGGAAATACGCGGGAAGGCTGAAACGAAGAAAGCACAAGACTAGAAAATTTACCACGCGTCGCGACGCGCCTACAAAATCTGCACTGAATACAAAATCCAGCAAGTTGGGCGTCGCGGCGCCCTGGAAGACCCCAGAAACTTAATTTAGTCGTGTTTGATGCGTACAATGACTCTGGGACTTCTCTATATAAACCCAATTTCGTCCAAAACCCTAGGGAAGGAGAAAAACATAGAGAAAGGGAGAAAAACGGAGGGAGAACACATAACAAAGATCCACAAACACAATTTCGAGAGAGAAGAACGAATAACTTCAAGCCGACATGACGTCTCTCCGATCTATCAAGGTTATATCTCTCTTCTACATGGAGAACTAATCTCCTAGGCAAAGCTAATGATTAACTCTTGTATTTAAATTTTTATGTTCATGTTATTGATTCCTAAGTACTTTTTAACGTTTAATACAATTGATGGTTGTTATTCTTTATTATCTTTCGATTTATAATCCAGAGATTGTGTTTTACCAACTTGCATATAGGAATAATCATGCTTCTTCTATGTGTGATTGGGGAACCCAATTGTGACAGGTAAAGTTGTTATATGAGTTGGTCTTCTACTGCAGTATTGCCTGAAGGTATATTGTCGATGTTAGATAAGTCATAATGATAACTTTGTGTGCTGTTAACATAGAGAAGATAATTCATCGATTATCTTAGAATTTTATATGTTTTGAATTGAATATTTTCTGGTTGTTGCTGTAGGATGTGAAACCTTCAATTGAGTAATCACAGGAATCAATAACTGAATATATGATTTGATACAATAATGATTCTCGATGCTTTGTTGCTTCTCTCTATTGACAACCTTTACGTTTTTCATAATCTCTACTTTACATTACCAATTCAATCTATCTATTTTTATTAAGTTATTGATAACATTTTATTTAACTAAATTAGTTCCTTGTAACCATCTCTCTAAGGCATCGACACCCCAACTATACTGCGATAACTGCAAGTACTTTTCTGGCATAATCATGGGCCAATGACCCAAATGTCTTTGAATAATAGGCTCACGTATCAAACAAAACCCAATTAGCACAGGGCGACCAACAACCCTCAATCCGCTTATATGGTTCCTCCTTAGATGAGACAGCCTAATGACTTGGGGCTTCTGAGAGCCCATGCGATTTATACGGCAGTCCCATTCAATATTATCGAGTCATTATGCGCCCTAGACCTTTCTTACTAAGGAAACTAAGTCTTTGGATTATGACGAACTACCTATAAACACGGTAGTATCATCTGAAACGCCATAAGGATTACACCTAATCTCGAATATTAAGGCACTCCTAATACAATCCTGATTGTACTACCCTCTTCCGAAAGGATTATAACTCAATCATTCCAAGGAGTCCTAATTCGACTCAAAGGCTAAACTTCATAACATCTAAAAGGAGAGGAGATCCAAAGGTCTAGGCATTTAAGCTTTGGCACTCTCACTCGAGTTCTCAAAGAATATATCACCCCCAACTAATCTTTGAAGATCAAGGTAACCTCACACATTGCTATTCACTTTCTTTTCGCTCGTCTACACCACTGACTTGAGCGTCATAGTGCCTGTTGGGCTATATGCCCTAGAGCTTCATGTGTTGTAAAACAGAATTGATTATTATAATAATTATAAATGCATTATTCATTTATCAAAGTTGTTTGATTTAAATTGCATATTGTCCAATTATTTTGTTTACCTTGATTACTTTTATACCTTCAGACTTAGTGTATGTTTGATGCATAAGAGGATTTAAGTCTGAAGTTAGTAATCTAAATTGTCCATAGAGAGCAAACAGAATGGGTACTATATTTATGGTTTATCTATAGCTGCGGTCCATTCTATACTTGTATGACGACCTTGATCCAGGTTCGTTCATGTGGTGACATGGGAATGGAGGCACCTTGTATGATATGATCATATAGGACTGGACTCAGATAATAATGAATTTCTTTTAAATCCGTTAACCCAAGAAATTCATTTTATCTACTAGATGGTCATATATGGATTAATCTTAATCATGAGTGTACTACGAACTCCTGCATGTCAGGCTGTGTCATTTGATTTACTATGGTTAGGTTGGTGTAGCAGTCCCTGCCAATAACTACGTATTTTGGGGATATGGTTTGGTGTGTAGCTGAGAACGTTTTACATAGATATGGAATTCACTCATTCTTTCGAGAAGTATAAGAATATCTCTTTTAAGAGTTGATTCAGGACTTGAAAAATTTTGAGCGCTCAACTTTTCTATTACGAATAAAAAGTATTATATTCATAATTGTTATGAATTAATTGTTCATTATAGAATCAATGGTGCTTAAGAGACAAAATATTTAAAGGGGTATAACGGACTTATGACCCAGCTCTATTTATGAGATATTCGTGAAGGGCTATATCCATATGTAGTGACTATATCGATGGACACCGAAGTTGTTCGGCTTATATTTTCAATCTACGGTAACATGAGTTCAACTTCGAGTTTTTAGTGGAATAACGCGAAGTTAATAATTCGTAATATTTGATTAAAGGGTTTAATTAATATTTCGGAATTATTGGAGCTTGGAATCGTAGGTCCATTTGGTCCCCGTGCTAGCTTGATTAACTGTAGCAAACCTAATATAATTAGATTGTCTAATAATTTGCTCACATTATATTTATATATTATTAATATGATTAATAATATTTTTTTGTCACAAATGAAAATAATATTAAATTAGTTTAATATTATATTTTCTAATATTTTTGATTATGAGATAATCAAATAATAATTATAAGATAATTATTACATCATTAATAATTATGAGATAATTATTACATCATCATTGATAATACATAATTATGAGATAATTATGACATCATTATTTGATAATGGTAAATGCATTATCAAGACAAGCCTTAATGGTTTGCCAAATCATCCACCAAGTTTTTGTTAATTAGTTTTGACCTAATTACCTAACTTGTTCCATTATCTAATGGATTTGGTTGACACTCCACTCAAGTGTGTTGGCCATTTACAATTGATAAGATTGAGTGGATGTTGATGGAATGGCTTTAGTTTATATTCTCTACCATTCCCACTCAAAGGTTGGGTAATCAAGTGAAAATCATACTTAGCATTTTGGAAAAAGAAATTCAAGATAGAGCTAAAACATTCACAAAAGTTGTGAGTAAGGTAGAGAGAAAAATCATATTTCTCAATAGTTGAGATTATAAAGAAAAAAAATAGTGAACAAGATACTTGATCTTCTTCATCTCATCTTTCTAAAGCCAAAAGAGTTTGTGACAATATCAATTTCTCTAAAAAGTTTAGAGGTTGATTTTTGTGAGTGAAGCCCACACTTCGGTTTGTTGGTTTCGAGATATAGCTCGGAAGATTGAGTGGTTGATTCTACAGTAGAATCTCAAAGGAAATTCATCAAGAGTTTTGTGGAGTTCGACTTCAATAAAGGAGAAGGCAAAGAAAATTTTAATGATCCGGTGCCACCATAATCGCAACTTCCACCGCGCAAAAGGAAACAATTTCCTACAGTGCCTACGGCATCCACCACACCTGTGGGTAGATACTCCGCACTTACTTTATCTTTGTTTTGTAGGACTGTTGGTGCCCTAACGTATAAATCCCAATTGTAGGCCGAAAGTGAAATTGGGCGTCTATAATTTGGTGCCCACCATGAGGATTCATCGATTCATAGCAAGCAAAGATCTCCCAGCCTACGATCCACGCAAACATGGCTTCTGGAAGTGAACAAACACTAGACCCCATGGTGGCATAGTTAGCCACCCTCTAATAACGGTTGCGAACGTTGGAGAAGGAGAACATAGCCATGTAAAGCACCAACACGAGCCTCCATAAGCAATTGGAGCATATAGCCTCAACCTCTCAGCAGCGCGAGACCCTGAATCGCCCCAGCGACCCAATCATTCAAACTAAACTCTTGGGAACATTCAGCGACACGGCTGGCGATGATCCACCGTCAGACGACCATCCTCAAAGCCACCAGACATACCACCATATTCCATCTATAGATACAGCGCAACAAGTCACCTCTGTTGGGATTAGGCGCGGCAGAAGCGTTGTTCGGGCGAAATCATAACATTAAAAAATTTTAAACTTACCGAATTAATTATTCAATTTCCCATATGAATAATTCATTCATATTTCACGCAAATATATTTATTCGATATCAAATAACGACATAAATAATTTAGAAACACCACGAAACTTTTACGAAATTTTTTTTCTGTAAAATAGCATAAAACACATTTTTGTCCGAACCGACAAACCAATAAACATGGGGGCTACCCAGGTCAGCCCCAATAGTACTTGGGCAGTTCATAGACTGCCCGAACAGTGACCAATTCACTGTTTAGACAGTTGTTAACTGATAAGCCCGAAACTCACCCGGTAACGCCATTTTTCGCCGTTTTCGTATATTTTCACTCCTAAACACTTTCCGGTAATTATTCCAATTCCCAATATACATCCAATATATTTAAATAACATATTTTTATTTTTCATCACCAAAATTTCAGAATTTCCAGATCTGATCTGGATGCCAAAAATATCATTTTTCATGCTTTAAATTCAATTTTCTCAACATTAATCATATTAATATTTACACCAATCAAAGCCACCAAAAAAGAAGAACTCAAGAACAATTCTAGGAGTTATAAGAATGATCATAAGACTCTAAAATAGCAACAAGTCATCAAATGATAAAATTGAACTAATATTACAATATTATTATTCAATCTAACTTCATACATGCATCTAACCTCCAAATCCATCCTCCAAATCAAAAAACCCCAAAATTTTGAGTGTAAAGGATCTCTACAACTTTTGTTAGAATCTCTACTACATAAAATTCAAGCAATAAAAATAAAATAATTTTTCTAAGCTAAAGAAAACAAAATATTTTAATCTTCCTTAAGCTCCTTTAGCTTTTGTTGTTGTAGGAATTTTCTTCTCTAAAATACTTGGAGAGCTTTTTATTATATTTGGCGGCTAGGGTTAACATTAGCCAATAAAATAAAAAACATCTCCCATTTATATATAGCTTGGCCGAATTTGGAGGGGCATTATGGTCAATTCGGTTCATTTAATTAAAGCCTAAGGTTACTTGTTTAATTTGAACACTTCAAGCTTAAAAAAATCATGCCATTTCTTACCAATAATAAATAAACATATGTAATAACAATTATTATAAATGGATATTATTCTAATTAAAAATAAAGTTAAAACAAATTGAAATTGAATACTTCAACCTTAAAGTTTAATATTATTAATAACCAATAATAATTATGTAATATAGATATCATTTAATTATCTAAATATTTAACATTTAAATATTTAAATTACTAATTAATACAATTATTATTATATGTGTATTTTTATTTACACTAAAAAAAATACATATACAAATGACATGTGTCAAAATCTCATTTGACAATTAATTAATGTGTATCTAATCAAATTTTGTATCAAATATAAATACTTATTAATTATTAATTGACCAAAATCCCCTAATGCTTGAATTTTCATTTAACCATTTAAACGATTCGAATTAACTCATTTAATCCGATAAGGTATTATGAATAATCTATTTTATTCATAATGATTCGAATTATCTATATTATTCATAAAGCGTTGCCCAAGTGCTCAATGATTACACTTCATATTGTGGGACTCTCTATGTTTAGGTTTATCGTCACAAAATTAAATTTTGTGTCCATAATTCACCCACACGTAAATTATGACTACCACAGATAATCTTGCTAAACTATACAAGTCGAGGTCATTGCATACGTATAATCCCCCTGTCATAGGCTATCAATATTATACCGAGATATAGATATGAACGTCAAATCTCTAAGGTATAATATAGTCAACTTTCAAATTTATGGTCTCTAAATAATACTCGAAACTCACTTCCGAAGTACACCACAATCAAGGATTTACTAGATCACAAATACGAACATCATATCTATGCCCTATACACAGGACTGACGGATTCTATCTGATACTCATAGGATATCATGAGCATCAGTCCACACCCAACGAGCAGACGGAGGTCTGATATAAATAGATCGGTGACGTGACTTCCATCAAAGTGTGGAGGATGTCTCATATATCCACAGTGGTATCGCAAGTCGAAGTACCACTATGCTATTCGACTCGAGAAGATTCCTATTGACGTTGTGACCGGCGTAAACAGACACGTATAACGCAAGCGCACGTATCGTTCAAGTAGTATAAAAATATCGATCCCACGAGGACTTAATATCTAATCTATTAATTTTATGAGGTCAAATGATTACTAGTATCTAACAAGTTGTCTGATTGATTTGAAATGGTAACGATTCTAAATTTAAAAACAAGTAAATAAAATTGTTCGAAAGTAGGTTTTAAGAAAATTCAATATTAAAAACTATCTAGGGTTGTGATTTCTTCCAATATCATTTTAAAGATAAAGTAAAGTAGGGTAATATATTGATTTATTAACCTAGAACACTAAATTATGTGTAAGCCTCTGTCGATGGTCAGACACAAATACCCAGTTTAACCCAATTGAACCATATGTCTATGTCAACCGAATTATCTGGATTCATTAAGTTTAAGTTCCAATTATGGCTACCCCCGCCCGACAGCTATATGTCTATCCTGTAAGGAAATCTATTAAAGGGTTATCTATCCTCAAGGAAGATCGTGGACTATTGAGTCTAAGGTCTTAAACTTAAAATCCCTATGTCTAGTTCATTTTAAGTTTCCCAGTTCAATTTTATTAATGGCCAGTTAATGAAAAAGCATTAAGATTAAGACTCAATAAATAAATCTTTATATTACCCAAGCTATAATCTAACCCCTTATAAACCGGTGATATTGGATTTCATCACAACCCCAGATAACTGGCTTAGTTACGACACATATTTACGGGTAGTAAAAATTTAAATAAAATAAAAGACATAAAGTAAAATACTGAAAATTAAATACTGAAAAGTAAATTGCTGAAAAGTAAATTGCTGAAAAGTAAATTGCTGAAAGTAAATTGCTGAAAGTAAATTACTGAAAAGTAAAAACTGAAAATTAAAGAAAGAAAAGTACTGTGCGTAAAAGTAAACTGCGGAAAGTAAAAACTGAAAAGTAAAGAAAAGAAAGTGCGAAAGCGGAAATTAATTACTGAAAGCTCTAAATAAACAAATAAGATACAATCTTCTTAGTATTATTAAGGAATTCCTTAGAAGAAAGTATGAATTTTACAAATGAAATGGCTTGGTATTTATAGGCAAAATTTTGCCTCCATCAAATCATCCACCAAATCAATTATTAATTGCTCCACTAATTGCTCCACCAAATCCATTATTAATTGCTCCACTAATCTCTTATCATGTTTGGTGATGATTTGATAATTTTTATTATTTATTTATTAATTTATTTTTTGCTTTGAAAATGATTGAAAGTGACTTTAATAATTACACACAACACACTTCTGGATGGTTCATCAATTTCGGGTATGAAATATTCCGAATTAGAAATTATTTTGTTTTTAAAAGTTTTAGATCTTTGAGTCTTATTTAATCTGGAACTTGAATCCGCTCAATCCGATATCGGAGTAAGAAGTAATGCCCAAAATACGACAGATACACAAAACTGGATTTTTCCAAAACTGCACTTCGTTAAAACGCCCTTTCAAGTTTCCAATCTCCAAAATTAATATGTCAAGTCCAATTTTTGCCCTTATTTGACCCACATTTCGTCCTAAATGATTTCATTGTGTCCCAATATTATTTTATTTGCAAAATAAACTAAAACACATCAAAACGTTCTTCAAACCCGATAAACTAAATAAAATATTAAGTTAAAGGGGCGTTAAATATTGATATATTTTCCGCTCATCACACCCCCAAACCTAACATTTTGCTAGTCCTCAAGCAAAACAACAAAATAAAATACAAGAAACAATTAAAATTAAACTAAGCCACTTTCTTAGGGATCACGGTTGCATTTAGCGTATGCAACAAGCCTTTAAACCCCTATGTGTCCCTAGTGGACGAGTTGTAGTCTCGTGAGGGTTTACAACAAAGATACCCACAAACATTTTACAAAAGTAAAAAGTTAATAAAACTAATGCACACAAAATCAAAAAGACAAGAGAAAAGAGTATAAAGAAGTTAGTGACTAATCAGGTGAAACTTCTACTCCAAGTCAATAATTGTTTTGTTTCATTCTAAATTACCGAATAAGTAAATTCTCCGATTATTTTTACCATTCTCCATATACACAGTCGACAAAATATTAATCAACTCATTTTTGCCCACAACAGTCACAAGTGTAGTTGATAAGAGAGTAATATTTTTGTCCTAAAGTTTTATCAGAATTCACATCATTTTGCAGCAATGGAATAATTTTTCTGAATTTTTTTTTCTTTTTTCCTATATTTTTTATTTATATACAATACCTTCCATCTATGTAACGAGCTTTGGGCCGGTGGATCCCAAACCAGTTGGCTTTAGGGCACTAGGTGTTGACGGCTGATTTTGATCTCAGGGGCAATATGGGAATATTACTCCCGAGACAATCCTCCCTCAATAGTGAATTTGTTTGGTTATGGGGGACCAAAAGCAAACTTAGCAAAAGACAGATAAATACGCCAATCGACAAGGAGATTTAACGTGGTTCGGCGGATCTTGGTCCGACCTACGTCCACGGGCACAAAAAGGATGATACTTTTATTACTTAAACACGCTTCTCAGATCTTTTTTGTGTTTTACAAGTCGGAGCTTGATGATTCTCATGCTGATATTGGTTCTCTTTTCTATTCCCCTCCCTTAAGCATACTCTACCCTCCTATTTATAATAGTGCAGAAATCAGATTCCTTCTTTTACAAGGGTTTCCTAGTTGAAACAATTTCCCTTTCCCATAAGGATTCCTAGTCAAAAACTACCTTTACTTCCTTTATCATACTAGGACATTGACTTACTAGTTTACCCCATGAAAGTAGGATAACTTATTATCTTATCTTGTATGGATAGAATGTCTTATCTTCCCGAACATGTCTTGCCCTATGCTCGGTCTTCATGTGGTCGGTCACAATGGTATTTTGAACTGAGAATGCTGCTGTCGATCTGATAATGCCCGGTCATCTGAACCCAAGTGCTCGGTTGCCGATCATAAAGTGCTCGGTCACTTACTGTTTGGCTCTTAATGGTCGGGTCGACATTAATGATCTTGACCAAGAAGGGAATTACTCTTTTACCCCTGTCGTACTACTTAAATAACATAGTGCCTGAAAATACCATCAACATCTGTCCCCTAGTTCTCGGTTCCAACGAGTATGCAAGTTGGTGCCGGGAACTATATAAAGATGGTGTGCTGATCGCATTGCTGGTGGTCGCTCCAGAAATCACAGAGAAATTGCCTTCGCCATCAACTAAGTCTTCTATTCCTATCTTCATATCCTCGGTTATTGGAGATGCTGACCCTATTCAGAACGATTTTCCACCTCAAAGCAAATTGCTTACTTGGGTCGTTCCATCAGGAGATGAAGTTCCTCTTGTTGTCCAAACTAAAAATGACTCCTCCTCTGTAATATCTGTACCAGAGATTTGGAGGTCCTGACCCTGACTGATCCAATTTTGATTGTGAGGAGAAAATTTTGCCTCTGAGCTAACGATGATGTGCTCGGTAGCATGTGATCATGTCTCGAGCTGTGAGAGATGCTCGGACATGGGGGAATGTTACGTCCCCAGTCCGAAGGGCTGACTCGGTGGGACGTACCCTGACCCCGAGCTGAAAAAGGCACTTGGACCTGGGGGAATGTTACGTCCCCAGTCCGAAGGGCTGACTCGGTGGGACGTCCCCTGACCCCGAGCTGAAAAAGGCACTTGGACCTGGGGGAATGTTACGTCCCCAGTCCGAAGGGCTGACTCGGTGGGACGTACCCCGACCCCGAGCTGAGAAAGACACTTGGACCTGGGGGAATGTTACGTCCCCAGTCCAAAGAGGTAGACTCGGTGGGACGTAACCCGACCCCGAGTGAAGAGAGGCACTTGGACCTGGGGGAATGTTACGTCCCCAGTCCGAAGGGCTGACTCGGTGAGACGTACCCCGACCCCGAGCTGAGAAAGGCACTTGGACCTGGGGGAATGTTACGTCCCTAGTCCAAAAAGGTAGACTCGGTGAGATGTAACCCGACCCCGAATGAAGAGAGGCACTTGGACCTGGGGGAATGTTACGTCTCCAGTCCGAAGGGCTGATTCGGTGGGACGTACCTCGACCCCGAGCTGAGAAAGGCACTTGGACCTGGGGGAATGTTACGTCCCTAGTCCAAAGGGCTGACTCGGTGGGACGTACCCCGACCCCGAGTTGAGAAAGGCACTTGGACCTGGGGGAATGTTACGTCCCCAGTCCGAAGGGCTGACTCGGTGGGACGTACCCCGACCCCGAGCTGAGAAAGTTACTTGGACCTGAGGGAATGTTACGTCCCCAGTCCGAAGGGCTGACTCGGTGGGACGTACCCCAACCCCGAGCTGAAAAAGGCACTTGGACCTGAGGGAATGTTACGTCCCCAGTCCGAAGGGCTGACTCGGTGGGACGTACCCCAACCCCGAGCTGAAACAAACATCGATCTCGGCGATATAAGAGCAGACCCGAGCCGGAAAGAAAACATCTGACCTCGGCGGAACGAATCTAGCCTTGAGTCGATTAACCAAGCGGCATCGGCGGAATGAATCCAGCCCCGAGCCGATTAATCAAGTGGCCTCGGCGGAAAGAATCCAGTCCCGAGCCGATTAATCAAGTGGGACTTATTCAGAAGGGAAGTGAATCAACCTTTTGAAACCCTACCGAATATGGCACGGGCGTCCCCTTACCAAACCAGTGAAAAATAAAAATAAAACTTTGAAAAATAAAATTTAAAAGGCGGGGGTGACTTAGCACTTATCCCAAAACAAAATTCTAAAGTGTAAACAATCAGCACAGATTCCTTAAAACAACGTCCTGTCCGAAGTTTCCAAAACACAATCCTGAATCTTTCAATTCAGTGTCCCGGCGAACCAGGATTTGGATCGGGAGAGCGTTTGAATGGTAAGGGCACATCCTCTATACGTCGGGTCACTGTGGAGCCTGTGCATTGTACGAGGGCTCCTCCTTACCACGTTGGAGCAGGCACACGCTATAGGGGCGTAACGCATCCCCGTGCTACACCTCTCTTGGATCCAATGATGAATGGATCAAAGAGTGTCCGGGATACTAAGGGTATACTCCTCCTTAGGTCCGGTATCACTGGAGCTAGCAATCGTCACGGGGGCTTCATCATCCCCCGTACTATGCTTTCCCACGGATCCATTACATCGGTTAAGTGAGGATCAAAAGAGTGTTTCGACACATTAAGGGCATGTTCCTCCTTATGTTCGGTAACACTGGAGTAAGCAATCGCCACGGGGGTATCATCCCTCCCTGTGCTATGCTTCTCACGGATCCTATGCATCGAGTATGTCCCTAAGGATCCCGAGCTAAGAGAGATACTTGGTTCTGGGGGAATGTTCCGTCCCTAGACCAACGAGCATGACTCGGTGGGACGTAACCCGACCCCGAGCTAAGAGAGATACTTGGTTCTGGGGAAATGTTCCGTCCCCAGACCAACGAGCATGACTCGGTGGGACGTAACCCGACCCCGAGCTAAGAGAGATACCTGGTTCTGGGGGAATGTTCCGTCCCCAGACCAACGAGCATGACTCGGTGGGACGTAACCCGACCCCGAGCTAAGAGAGATACTTGGTTCTGGGGGAATGTTCTGTCCCCAGACCAACGAGCATGACTCGGTGGGACGTAACCCGACCCCGAGCTAAGAGAGATACTTGGTTCTGGGGGAATGTCTCGTCCCCAGACCAATGAGCATGACTCGGTGGGACGTAACCCGACCCCGAGCTGAAAGAGGTACTTGGACCTGGGGGAATGTTACGTCCCCAGTCCAAAGAGGTAGACTCGGTGGGACGTAACCCGACCCCGAGCCGAATAATTAAGTGGTCTCGGCGGAACGAAATCCAACCCCGAGCACTGGTTGCACACAAAGGCCTCGGCGGGACGAACCCAGCCACGAGCCTACACTACGAAATCTCGGCCTGTGAAATGTCAGCTCTGCCAAAATCTGGTGGACCGGAAGCTCTTGATTCCGGTGTTTCCAAATCATACAAATTTTTTCCCGTTTTGAATCACCACTATTTCCCTGTAGGGGCCCCTCATCCGGGGTCTGTCGTCCTCACTTGTATCAATAATTCTTTTTCCCTCTGCTATTTCGTTCCTTCGTCGGCTAGTCCCGCCCTCGTCGTGTGCTCCTTCTATCTTTTCCAACCGGTCTGCTATGGTTTTTAGCAAGGTTTGATTTTCCTCCCTTTCTTTCCTTAGGTTCTCCTCGATCTTCTCCATCCAATCGGCGGCCGAGTTCCCTGATGATTGGTGGTTTCCGCCTTCCACCATTGTCTCACTACGCGAGTTGCTTTTTGTTAGTTCCCTACAGACGGCGCCAACTGTTGACGGCTGATTTTGGTCTCAGTGGCAATATGGGAATATTACTCCCGAGACAATCCTCCATCAATAGTGAATTTGTTTGGTTATGGGGGACCAAAAGCAAACTTAGCAAAAGACAGATAAATACGCCAATCGACAAGGAGATTTAACGTGGTTCGGCGGATCTTGGTCCGACCTACGTCCACGGGCACAAAAAGGATGATACTTTTATTACTTAAACACGCTTCTCAAACATGTCTTATCTTCCCGAACATGTCTTGCCCTATGCTCGGTCTTAATGTGGTCGGTCACAATGGTATTTTGAACTGAGAATGCTGCTGTCGACCTGATAATGCCCGGTCATCTGAACCCAAGTGCTCGGTTACTGATCATAAAGTGCTCGGTCACTTACTGTTTGGCTCTTAGTGGTCGGGTCGACATTAATGATCTTGACCAAGAAGGGAATTACTCTTTTACCCCTGTCGTACTACTTAAATAACATAGTGCCTGAAAACACCATCAACACCAGGTGTTAAGACACCCCTACAGACTTAATTACTCAGACTTCAGATATATATATTTTTGCAGCATCTTTGATCCATGTAGCAAGCTTTGGGCCAGTGACTCCCAAACCAATTGGCTTTAGGGCACTAGGTGTTAAAACACCCTTACAAACTTAATAACTCGGATCTCATACGTTTTTTTTTTTTACTCCATCACTTTTTGAGATGCTTCCTCCAATTAAACTAGAGCACTGAATATTACAAACTTTTCAATTTTAGCTCATGTCTGTATGTTACTATGTATGTTGATAATACCTGCTAACTGAGCATATGAAGATCCATTTTAATCAGTATTACGGAGAATTCACAAATTAAATAATTCAAAAAGAAATAAACAAAAATTAACTTGTTTCGAAATAGGTTTGAGATACGTCTCAGGAGTGGAAACTCCTTACTCAACTATCTCTTACCAATTCCACCTTTTTAGTCAAAATAAAAACACATAAACGCAAAATATTTTTGTAATTTTTGAAAATTTTTCAATTTTTTTTGTAATTTTCGAAAAAATTTGGACTAAAAATAAAAAGAACACACAAATGGGAAGAATTTCACCCTTGATTTGTTTAACAGCACCTTCTGCCCTGGTTCCAGTTGTATGCGCACTAACTTCTCATCATGTCTTTTCTTGCCCTTTTCTTTGTACAATTTGGCATCCTCAAAAGGCTGATTGTGAAATTCCTCCAATTCGTTGAGCTGGTGGAACTTTTTCTCTTCTGTTGCTTGTAGTGCCAGAATTGGCTTCTTCAGTACAAAAGACGCTTTATCTTTAGGCTCCACAGACAATTGACATGTTTTAAGTTTGTCAGTAGAACTTTGCATTGCATTAGAGTTCTGAATGGTACTGTGTATCACATCAAGTTTGAAACATTCCTCCTTCTTTTCATCATCTGGGAAATTCATGGCCTTGAAAACATTGAATGTTACTGTGGACAACAGAACCTGGGCGACGCTATTCTGTCATAGGCTCGCGGCCTAGTTGGGAGTACGGAGTAGCCACGGGGGACTAAACCGGAGAGTAATGGAGTCGCCACCCGGTGTGAACCGGGAAAATGAGATTTAAGGCCGCACTCACCCCTCGCAAGGGAAGACCTCAAACCGTTGGGTTCGGAATGGTCCCTTACTTATGTCACTTGTAATAAAAGGATTTATGTAATAATTTAACCAGGCTTAAATAACATTTATTTCCAAAAATATCATGCTTCTAAATTCATATGCATACATCAACAAGTTCATCACAACATGCAACATCACATGGAAATCTCATGAACATATTTCAATCCTATGATATGGAAAACTAAGAACAACATAATCATGCTTGAGTACTATCTCATGAACCTATTAACCAAATAACATTCTAACAGCCTAATCATGCTTGAATACAATCCCAAGAACACATAGAATGGATAAATGCAAGAATACAAGTAATACGGTTGGCTATATAACACAAGAAAGATCAACCAAGAGGCAATTATGCATGAATATGATAAGACAGACTCAGTTCAGTGTGTGCGCGTTCGTGTAGCGTTCGTAAACGCGTTCGAACGGTAAACAGAAGGTTCGCGTTCGTATGGCGTTTGATAACGCGTTCGAACGGAAATGAAACAGAATGTTCACGTTCGTATGGCGTTCGTGAACGCGTTCGAATGGAAATGAGACCTGATGCATGATAAGGCAAAAATGCATGCGCGTTCGAGTTGCGTTCGTAAACGCGTTCGAACGGGAACAGACCTGATGCATGAAATGGGACGCAATACATAAACAACAAAATAAAGGGGCTCAGCGAAGTACTGCCGTAAAGGTGGCCTTTTGGGGGCTCTTGATCTCTCAAAGAGAGGACCTTTAGACCAACATACTAAGCCCATGCGGGTCACATCACATCATGCATACAAACATAAAGACAATCATATTCAACTAAGTATGTCTGATTGAACGTGTCTTGCATCCAACCGAACACACATCAACCGGCGCGGCAAAGCATCGTGGTAAATGGCTTTAACCCCTCCCCATAGGGGATCTTTCATTCCACTTACTAATCCCATGCGCTCGATTGAACCATGCATAAATAAGCAACATGCAGAATTTAGGTGACAAAAAATAAATAAATGAAAGCAACACAAAACAAGAGAAGGTGCCGTTTACTCAAGTGGTACGTGAAGTTGTATCCCAAGTACAGACCGCACTACCGTCCATTCGGATTCGGCTACAGAATTTACGTCTGGGTTTCCATCCTATATACCACAAGAGGTGACACTCTTCCATTTCATTCAAGCCACAACATGCATCCATAAACGACTCTCATGCGAATAGAATTCAATGATAAAAAAACGAATATAAACCAATGAAAAAATGCCCTCAGGTCTAACCTTTTAAATCACCTCTCGGATGTACGGTACACGATCGTCGGAAGGGTGGATGCTCCGCAACTCTCCCGGTTCACTGGTTCACTGTTCTCATTCGTTGTCTTACTGTTTTGAGTCGTCGTTCTCCATCTTTTGCTACTGTTTCCTTGTGGTTTCGCTGCCGTTTCCTCTTTATCTTTTGCTTACTGTTTTTTGGTGTGTTCTTCCTGTAATTTTTCTGTGTGTTGTGTATGAGCTAGGGACTAGGGACTAGGGACTAGGGTTGAGAAGGTTGGTGAAGGGTTCTTTTTATAGGCAAAGGGTTAGGCTTGACAAGGAAAGGGATTTGGCTAATTAAAGAGGGATTTGATTTGGTGTTGGACAAGGAAAGCAAGGGATTTGATTTGGTTTGGTTTAGGAATACAATATTTTAGATTGGTAATTATCTTATTAGATTAGGAAGTCAAATATATGATTGGCTTTAATTGGTTAGGATATATTTTAATTAGGTATATCTTCTTTTTAGTTTTAGTATATAATATATTCAAATTATTTAAATTAAGCATGATTTTAGTTTAAGTTTGGTAAATGCTTTATTTAATTGGTAAATGGTTTAAATATTTTATTTAATGTTTAATGTTTAAATTAATATTTATTTATTTAATTTGGGATGTGTTTTATGGGCTTTGGGGGGCTAATTGGGCTGGATGTGAGGCTAGCAGCAAAACTAGAATTACCAACACCGTTCGAACGCTTCCTCGAAAGCAGCACGAACGCCCGCAATCCGTTTGTCGTTCGAACGTAAACACGAACGCAGCACTAACGAAAACAATGAACCTTGTTTATTCTGATTTTCCCCTTCCGATGTCCGTTTCCCGTGACCTCCGTGACTTAAAAGGTAGTGTCTCCAAAATGAGACTCATCATAGGGACTTATGTGTAAAAAATGCAGTGCCTACAGTCGCCCCCACTTTGATGGGACTTGTGTAATGTGCAACAGTGACAATCCTATCAAAGTTTATGCAATGCATTTTCACTTACCTGGCTCGCCAGCTGCCGCTTGACTTACCATGTGTTGAGTTGAGTTGATTTGGTGGTGAGGTGCTGCGACCCATGGTTCATTCCTGAACCGTGTTGTGATGTGGTCCATTCCCGAACCGTTACCGTAAGGTGTCCATCCCTGAACTGTTACTGTAAGTTGGTCCATTCCCGAACCGTGCTTCCATTCTTGGAGTGCCATTCCGGCTTGTTCATTCTTGAACTCTGCTCCATTCTTGGATTGCCATTCCCGGCTTGTTCATTCTCGAACTGTGTTGAGATGAGGCTTTATTCCTCCCGAGCTTTATTCCCGAACTGTTGAGAGTCGTGTTTTGCTTCTATCTTTTTCAAGTGGGTCAACACTTCTGTTATTCCCGGTTTATTTGCCTGTTCCTGGCTTTTGTTCTGTCGTTGGAATCCGGGTGGTGGATTGTTCATTTTCCCTGAATTGTTGCTCCATGCGAAATTATGATGATTCATCCACCATGGGTTGTAGGTGTTGGAATATGGATTGTTCCCCTGTCTGTTGAAATTATTGACATAATTCACCGTTTCTTTATGTTGGTTGAAAGATTCTGACTCAGGTGCTCCTCCAAATGGTGAACTTGTGGATCCACCATTAACTTTTATGTTAAGAGTTTCCAGATTTTTGCAAATCACATCCAGCTTGGAATTCAGTGCTGTGTTGGCTCCAACTTCATAAATTCCTGCAATTCTTTGGATCATGCTCCTTTCTGTTGGCCATAAAGAATTGTTGTTGGCCATTTCTTCGATTAGGTCCCAGACTTCATCTTCTCATTTTGCCATTAAAGCTCCTCCAGCAGCAGCATCGATTGTGGCTCTCATTATTCCAGAAAGTCCATTAAAGAATGTTTGGACTTGAAGCCATTTTGGAATTTCATGGTGAGGACATTTCCGGAGTAAATCTTTGAATCTTTCCCAAGCTTCGCAGAAGGATTCTGAATCTTGTTGTACAAAGGATGTGATGTCATTCCTCAGCTTTCCGGTTCTGGTTGGTGGAAAATACTTTGCAAGGATTTTGGTGGCTAAATTGTTCCAAGTTGTGATGGAACCTGCTGGTAGTGAATGTAGCCAAGCTTTTGCTCTGTCCTTCAAGGAATATGGAAAAACTCGCAGTCTCATTGCTTCTTCTGATGCTCTATTGTAGTTGAAAGTGTCGCAAACTTCCAGGAAGTTACTGATGTGGGCATTAGGATCTTCAGTTGCATTCCCCCCGAACTGAACTGACTGCTGAATCATCTGAATGCATGTTTTGATGACACACGCATTTGCTGGTAAGGGAGGAAGTACAATACAGGAAATGAGTCTGTCAACCACCGGAATGGTTCTGTCTCGAATGAGAATCGGTGGTGCAACCTCCAACGATTCAGGTTCCATGTTGACTAAAGCTTCTTGGCCTTCTCGCCTTTCCCTTCTCAACTGTCTGATGGTTCTTTCAATTTCCGGGTCAAGCGGTCGGAGTTCAAAGCTTCTGGTTCGTCTCATGAAGTTTCTGAGAACCTAAAACACAAGAAAACAAAAACAATAAGTAAGAAGAAATTAGATACAAGTAACGTATCTAACCCCTAAACTAATAGTAAAAGATAAATAAGTCCCCGGCAACGGCGCCAAAAACTTGACCGGCGTAAACACACACGTATAACGCAAGCGCACGTATCGTTCAAGTAGTATAAAAATATCGATCCCACGAGGACTTAATATCTAATCTATTAATTTTATGAGGTCAAATGATTACTATTATCTAACAGGTTGTTTGATTGATTTGAAATGGTGACGATTCTAAATTTAAAAACAAGTAAATAAAATTGTTCGAAAGTAGGTTTTAAGAAAATTCAATATTAAAAACTATCTAGGGCTGTGATTTCTTCCAATATCATTTTAAAGATGAAGTGGTTATCTTAAAGTTGAGTAATATATTGATTTATTAACCTGGAACACTAAATTATGTGTAAGCCTCTGTCGATGGTCAGACATAAATACCCAGTTTAACCCAATTGAACCATATATGTCTATGTCAACCAAATTATCTGGATTCATTAAGTTTAAGTTCCAATTATGGCTACCCCCGCCCGACAGGTATATGTCTATCCTGTAAGGAAATCTATTAAAGGGTTATCTATCCTCAAGGAAGATCGTGGACTATTGAGTCTAAGGTCTTACACTTAAAATCTCTATGTCTAGTTCATTTTAAGTTTCCCAGTTCAATTTTATTAATGGCTAGTTAATGAAAAAGCATTAAGATTAAGACTCAATAAATAAATCTTTATATTACCCAAGCTATAATCTAACCCCTTATAAACCGGTGATATTGGATTTCATCACAACCCCAGATAACTGGCTTAGTTACGACACATATTTACGGGTAGTAAAAATTTAAATAAAATAAAAGACATAAAGTAAAATACTGAAAAGTAAATTGCTGAAAAGTAAATTGCTGAAAAGTAAATTGCTGAAAGTAAATTGCTGAAAAGTAAATTGCTGAAAAGTAAATTGCTGAAAGTAAATTGCTGAAAGTAAATTGCTGAAAGTAAATTACTGAAAAGTAAAAACTGAAAATTAAAGAAAGAAAAGTACTGTGCGTAAAAGTAAACTGCGGAAAGTAAAAACTGAAAAGTAAAGAAAAGAAAGTGCGAAAGCGGAAATTAATTACTGAAAGCTGTAAATAAACAAACAAGATACAATCTTCTTAGTATTCTTAAGGAATTCCTTAGAAGAAAGTATGAATTTTACAAATGAAATGGCTTGGTATTTATAGGCAAAATTTTGCCTCCATCAAATCATCCACCAAATCAATTATTAATTTCTCCACTAATTGCTCCACCAAATCCATTATTAATTGCTCCACTAATCTCTTTTCATGTTTGGTGATGATTTGATAATTTTTATTATTTATTTATTAATTTATTTTTTGCTTTGAAAATGATTGAAAGTGACTTTAATAATTACACACAACATACTTCTGGATGGTTCATCAATTTCGGGTATGAAATCTTCAGAATTCGAAATTATTTTGTCTTTAAAAGTTTTAGATCTTTGAGTCTTCTTTAATCTGGAACTTGAATCAGCTCAATCCGATATCGGAGTAAGACGTTATGTCCAAAATACGACAGATGCACAAAATTGGAATTTCCAAAACTGCACTTCGTTTAAACGCCCTTTCAAGTTTCCAATCTCCAAAATTAATATGTCAAGTCCAATTTTTTCCCTTATTTGACCCACATTTCATCCTAAATGATTTCATTGTGTCCCAAGATTATTTTATCTACAAAATAAACTAAAACACATCAAAATGTTCATCAAACCCGAGAAACTAAACAAAATATTAAGTTAAAGGGGCGGTAAATATTGATATATTTTCCGCTCATCACGTTGGTGTACCATCTAATAGGAAATATTTGGTGAGTAGTTCAGTGTTTATCAAATAAACACCTACACGTCTATACGGTCTCTCGAGACTCATGGTTCATTGGGATAAACCATCAGATCAAGTCACGATATACGACATGTACTGGTCTCAGCGGATTTTACTAACCGACCCGTGTTATTAAATCTTGACCAGAAACTTTATTTGAGAATATACAACTTATAGTGACACTTCCCAATGTCAATACAAACTACGTTGTAACTGTGCACTACGTTATAAATCATGTGGTCTTTGTCTAATATATACGTATCACTAAATCAGATTTAGTTTCGATCTAATCGTAATTAGATCGAATACGTATATAAAAACAAGAGGTGCAACCATTAAGTAAGTAATATTATGGAAAAATAAATTGTTAGTATTCATGAATCAGACATAAATACGATCCGGATTGGCACTCTGAGCACCAACCCTAACAATTTCTCTCATTTGCTCTAGTGCCAATCCACGGTATCATATACACATCTGAATTTGTATCACATAAGCATGGCCTTCATAGCACTTAAGAGGTAGGAAACAACGAATCGGTCCGTTATAACATATTAAGTTTGTTCAACAAACCAAAATGTTTCCCTTAGCTAGCATCATTCATATTTTGTAGATCCTAAGTTATACATCAATATGACACAGATGCTACATCAATATTGTGCTACAGCTTTTGGAATGTATGCCCTAGAGCTACATGTGATGTAAACGGTTTTATGTGTTTTGAAATAAAACGATGCATTATTCATTTATCAAATTGTTTGTTTAATTTTCGCATATTATATATCATCTTAAATACCCTAGATTACTTATGTGCCTTCAGACTTAGTGTATGAGTGTCATACACAAGATGATTTAAGTCTGAAGTTAGTAATCTTAAATAGTCCATAGAGAACAAACAAAACGGGTACTTTATTTGTGGTTTATCTATAGCTGCGGTCCATTCTATATTTGTATGGCGATCTTGATCCAGATCGTCCATGTAGAGACATGAGAATGGAGGCACCTTGTATGATGCGATCATATAGGATTGGACCCAGATGGAAATGACATTCTTATAATATCCGTTAAACTAAGAAAGTCATTTCGATCTACTAGATGGTCATATATGGTTTGATCTTAATCCTGAGTGTACTACGAACTCCTACATGGGAGGCCATGTCCTTTGATTTACAAAGGTGAGGTTGGTGTAGCAGTCCCGGCCAATAACTACGTATTTTGGGGGCATGGTCTGTTTTCTAGCTGGGAACGTTTTACATAGACATGAAGTTCACTCCTTCTTACGAGAAGTAGAGGAGTATCTTTCTTAAGGGTTGATTTGGTGCTTGAACGATTTGAGGGCTCAAGTCTTTCTATTACGAATAGAAAGATTAAAATTCATAATAGTTATGAATAAATCGTTCATTAGAGAATCAATGGTACTTAAGGTAAAAATAATTAGAGGGGTATAACAGACATTATGACCCGGCTCTAATTATGAGATACTCGTGAAGGGTCAAATCGATATGTAATGACTATATCGATGGACACCGACTTGGTTCGGCTTAATATATCATCTGCGGCAACGAGAGTGCAACTTCGGGTTTTTAGTGGAATAACCCGAAGTTAAAATTTGAAATATTTAATTAAGAGCTTAATTAATATTTCGAGATTATTGGAGCTCGGAGCCGTAGGTCCATTTGGTCCCCGTGCTAGCTCAATATACTATAGCGGATTTAGTATAATTGGATAGTCCAATTATATACTTACAAAAGAATAAATATTATTAATATGATTAATAATATTAATAATGTCACACTTGGAACTATATATTAAAAGTTAATGTATGATTTGTATAATAAATGATTATATGATAATTATTTATTATTAATGATTTAAATTATATATGATATAATTTAAAGTAAGGCTAAAGTTGTAATTTCTAAATTAAAAGGTTTTAGAAACACTTGATTTATTTTGGAAGTTACAAATCAATAATGGCATTAAACTTTTTTGATTTTGTAACATCTTTGGCTTTATGGAAAGCTAATACAATTGTTACAAAATTAATAAAAGAATATATGCCATGGCCGAAAATTACAAGGCTTGAAAAGGGAATGGATTTGTTTGTTTTGGAAACAAAATAATCCTTAGCATTACTATTGGAAGTTATGACTTTCAATATGGTTAATTGCTTATTCAATTTTATAACATATTTTTAATAATGGTAATTAAAAATTTCATGTTACAAATTCCTAGCCTTGGCCGATTTTCACAAAATAGGGATGAGAGAGCTTGTTTTGTTTTTGGAAATAATTGACCTAAGTATAAAAAGGAAATTTGATTTTCTTTTTGAAAGACTCTCATTCTTGCAACCCTAGCCACCTTCTTCGTCTTCACCATTCTCTCAAAAGTTAAGAGATTCCATTGAAGAACAAAAATAAGAAAAATATACTAAGTGTGATTAAATCTCTAAATTGTTTAGGGATTTATTTTGTATGTGTAGCCCACACTACTTTCCGTTGGTTGTGAGACATAGCTCGGAAGACCTTGTGGCGTTGAACCAAAATCATTATTCTCATCTTCTCTATCTCACGGCAGTGGGAGTATTTTATTGTCCATTGCCGTGAATAATATAATTGATTCGGGGCTCGGTTTGTTTTGTTTTAATTTGGGATTTTGGGAAACACCTAGGGAACCATTTATGGATGTATTGTGGCTGTATCTTGAGTGAAAAATCAGACCTAAAACATCCTTGTAGTTCACGCAAATTAGGGGCTGATTTGTGTGCAGTTCCGTTGTGTAACGGGTCCAAAACAGTCCATTATTTCACTGTAGTTCGGGGGCTATTCGGGGACTGTTTCAGGAGCATTCCGGGGCTGGAATATTGTCCGAAACAGAAGAAAAATTTCAGTAGAGTTTCTGGTTCCATCCTTCATCCTAGCGGTCATCGCTGAGATCATGGCCTCATGGCGTTGACGCTCCGAAGGCTGCCCAAACATGCCCTGCAATGACTCCATCATCTGAGATGTTAGAGCCATAGGTTCATGTTTTACAGCAAGAACCTCAGACATCCCTGTTAGCAAGTAGCAGCGGGCTTTCTCATTTGCTGCGACCCATTTCTGATAGGTATCGCGCACAGCTTGGCCAGCATTTCTGGCCGGCTCGGGAGGACTCTCCTCCGTCAGGACAAAATTTAGGTCTTCACAGACCAGGACAACGTTCATGTTACTTTTCCACTTAACATAGTTTTCTCTCGTTAATTTATCATTTGAAAGTATGGAAATAATTGGAGAAACCATGGCTGAAAATAAAATAAACATGCATTTAACATTCATTCATCGCATATTAAAATCATCAAATAATTTTGGCATAAAATTAAACATGATGCATGAACCATGAATAATGAATTAGAAACCTAAGAGAATTACTATGCCACGGAAATCTATCATTCCACAAGTAAGTGCCGCCGTAGGGTAGGTCAAGTACTTGCATGATAAATCGAGACAATCTCAGTCAATTTAATATATGCGGGAATAACTCTTATTCCTATATTAAACAACTACCGTTTCATTCGATCAAGGAATTTTATTAACAGTTAATTATTCCTTTGTGAGTATAACCCGTTGTTTCGGAATTCTTGGACTTAACGAGTGAAGTGCCGACGTAGGGTATGTCAGTTCATAAGATACATCTATAATCCCTATCCTCTCGGAACCCAAACCTGATATTGACCCAAAATGGACACCATCCGTAGGGGGACGAAAACAAAGCCGTCTCGAGACTCCTTTTGAATCTCACGTTTTTGGACTAACAACAGAGATCGCGGGATATACTATCTGTAGGTCTCTAAGACAATCCAAGATCATATAAAATAATGAAATCATGTGAATACTAAAGTAAAGTATGGCGGAATCATACTTACAAAGATCGAATTTAGGATGCGTCAAAAAACAAAAATTTCTTCTTGAAGTTTTCGGCCAAGGTGTCATTTGAGAAGTCTCCAAGCTTCCTTTTTGAATGTTGAATCCAAGCTCCAAGCTTTGATCTTGATTCCAAGCTCAAGGGATTAGTTTCCCTAACACCTTGATATGATTCATTGTGTGTGCTAGCAAGAAAAGAAAGAAAACAATTTTCCTTATATAGAGAGTTTTTAATTTTCTTTTGATTTTGTTTTCTAAAAACATAATCCCAAAATCCTTCACACTTTTGGTATTTGTTTTTCCAAAAAGCAAAAGCAAAAATGGAGGGAAAATGGCATTCAATGCCTTCAACAACTTCCATCATGAATAGTGACTGGTTGTCAATCATAAAAAAGGTGACATGACTTCCATCACTAAAGTGACATGCGATGTGACTTGCGATGCGACTTTTGGGCCGCACTTTAATTCATAATGCGAGTGAGCCCGCAAACACATTTTGGGCTCGGGTTCGTTAATTCCGAATTAACAAACTTTCCGTTGCGATGTAATTAAATCAAATTTAATTAAATAATTATGCCTAGTAAAATTACTATTCACATCCCTCGCGAATTAATTCTAAATCAATTCGTTAGCCCGAAATAAAATCCAATTTTAATTCCGCGTCGAAATCTAATTTCGTTTAATATATCGAATATATCATTTTATCGATTAATTCCAAATTAATCGTTCTTTCTCTTCAAATAGTATTTTATCCCAGATAAAATCTCTCCGCAATTAATCTTAGATTAATTATGCTCGAATCATACGTCATCGGTGAATCTTCGGGAAGCGACCCATGAGATCCCTGGATATGTTGGTAGTAAATCCGGTCGTCAGACTATCCGAACATGTACGTACCTCATACTACATTTTTACCGATTTACGAGACATGGTTGGCTTCTAGCAAAGCACCGTGCCTACCCAATTCTCCAGAAATATTCTTAAAGGAATATATAATCTATGTCAGGTGTAGTATACGTAGTATTGCGTATTACGATCCAGTATCGGATGTCACATGCAAGGCCTGAGGCTGGAATAATGTCTACCCCGTACGAAGCATATATCGGATTACAAGCAACTAGTCTCTTTAATCAGATAATCATGACCATGTCATATTATCCCGATGGTTGCAACCAATTTAGAGTACCGGTTCTGTATCCCTGCGTGATCATCATCTCCATATGACTGAAGTGATACTTCTATCTTGACATCACACCCAATACACTACGATTCTCAATAAACCCAGAAGAGGCATACACAGAACCTGTTAAAGTCCTGGACGACCAAAACCAAAGGGTATTGATAGTCGCAAGTACTAGCGATGTAAGTCTCAAGTTAAGACCAAATACACATACCCTGATGCGGATTCCCATAGACACATAGTCATACTACTAATGGGATTCTGCAGGGTCTATCCAGAGCGAAGCTGTTTCTGTACCATCGGTAAACACAACCTCCTATCACACTTGCATAAGTATCCAATACTTAAATATATGAGTACTATGCTGTTACGCTTCCATAACACGCACAAGTGCAATACTAGTCTATTCCGCATTATCGATGTCCAGTCTCGATAATACTACGACTATGGATATTTAATGATTAAACCTTTATGGATTGATACTGTCTCATATCTTATAATCCGGAACTAATCATAAGGACTTTTATCATTTATATATTTATGTAATCAAATTACAAAAATGATAAAATGCAATTTCCATTGCTACATAATTAATTTGTACAAAAACCACAATGTCTTTTACAAATAGTGACCCTATGGGTCATAATTGTCTAACAATCTCCCACTTGGCCTATAGCCAGTCACTCAAACATCTAATACCTGAACTATGTACATGTCGCTCAAACTTTTGCTGAGGAATAGCTTTCATCAGCGGATCTGCAATGTTGTCCTCTGATGCGACCTTCTCGATCTTAACATCGTCATGATGTATGATCTCACGAATCAGATGGAAACATCTAAGAACATGCTTGGATCGTTGATGAGACCGCGGTTCCTTAGCCTGTGCTATAGCCCAGTTATTGTCACAATACAATGGAACAGGCTCAGCTGCTAACGGAACTACTCCTAATCCAATTTGGAATTTACGGATCCAAACTACCTCTTTTGCTGCTTCAGCTACAGCAATATACTCTGCTTCTGTTGTTGAATCAGCAACAGTCTCTTGCTTGGAAGATTTCCAGCTTATTGCTCAGTTATTCAAACAAAATATGTACCCGGATTGTGACTTACAGTCGTCTTTATCGGTTTGGAAACTTGCATCGGTATACCCAGTTACCTCAAGTTCTCCATCTTCATAGATTAAGAATGCATCCTTAGTTCATCTAAGATACTTAAGGATATTCTTAACCGCCATCCAGTGACCATCACCTGGATCGGCCTGATAGCGACTACACATGCTCAAAGCATACGAGACATTATGTCGCGTACATATTATGGCATACATGATCGATCCGACTTCCGAGGCGAACGGTATCCGACTCATGTTGTCTCTCTCATCTTGAGTTTTAGGACACATTCCTTAGATAGAGTGACGCCATGTGACACTGGCACAGTCCCCTCTTGGACTGATTCATGTTGAATCTCTTCAACACTTTGTCAATGTACGTGCTCTGGGAGAGTCCAAGCAGCTTTTTAGATCTATCCTGGCAGATCTTTATTCCTAGAATAAAAGCTGCTTCTCCCAGATTCTTCATGGAGAATTTGAATGAAAGAGCTTTCTTTCACCGATGTTAACATGGGAATGTCATTGCCATAAGCAACATCATCAATGTAAAGGACAATGAAAGTCAGTGCGCTCCACTAACCTTCTTTTATACAAAGGATCATCCTCGTTTTGAACGAAATCCTATTCTTTTATGATCTCATCACAACGTTGGTTCCAAGAACACGATGCTTGCTTCATCCATAAATGGATCGATTTACTTACAAACCTTGTTTGCAAGTTTTGGTACGACAAAACCGTCAGCTGTTGTAAAAACATCCTCCAAAAGGTTTCCGTTAAGGAAAACGATTTTTTGACGTCCATATGCCTATCTCATAATCGAAATATGCAGCAATAGCAAGTATTATCTGAATGAATTTAATCATGGCAAGGGTGAAAACGTTTCGTCCTAATCGACACCATGTCGTTGACGATACCCTTTCGCTACAAGCCTCTTTGTACGTTGTACATTGCCATCCCATGTCAGTCTTCCTCTGAAGACTGATGAGCGGAAAATATATCAATATTTACCGCCCCTTTTACTTAATATTTTGTTTAGTTTCTCGGTTTGATGTGTTTTGATGTGTTTTAGTTTATTTTGCAGATAAAATAATATCGGGACTCAATGAAATCATTTAGGACGAAATGTGGATCAAATAAGGGCAATTATTGGACTTGATATATTAATTTTGGAGATTGGAAATTTGAAAGGGCGTTTTGACGAAGTGCAGTTTTGGAAATTCCAGTTTTGCACATCTGTCGTATGTTGGGCATAACTTTTTACTCAGATATCGGATTGAGCTGATTCAAGTGCCAGATTAAAGAAGACTCAAAGATCTACAACTTTGAAAGAGAAAATATTTTCGAATTCTGAAGATTTCATGACCGAAATTGATGAACCATCCAGAAGTGTGTGGAGTGTAATTATTAAAAGTCATTATCAATCATTTTCAAAGCAAAATATTAATTAATTAATAATTAATAAAAATTATCAAATCAACACCAAACAAGATAAGAAATTATTGGAGCAATTATGGATTTGGTGGAGTAATTAGTGGAGAAATTAATAATGTAATTGGTGGAGAAATTGATTGATGATTTGATGGTGGCAAAATTTTGCCTATAAATACCAAGCCATTTCATTTGTAAAATTCATACTTTCTTCTTTGAAATTCTTAATGAATAAATAAGAAGATTGTATCTAGTTTGTTTATTTTTAGTTTTCAGTAATTAATTTTCAGTTTCGCACTTTCTTTTCTTTACTTTTCAGTTTTTACTTTCCGCGATTTACTTTTACGCACAGTACTTTTCTTTCTTTAATTTTTCAGTTTTTACTTTTCAGTAATGAGGAGGTAATTTCCCAAGCTAGGGTGAAAGGTAATTCTTTTACTGTTACTATTTAGATTAATCTCCCTTAAAAATAATATATTCACTATTTAAAATACTGATTAATAAAGGATACCGCTATATTGGTCGGTTGGCAATTCAATTTAATCTGGTTTAAACCTGACTAATCAAGGATACCGCCAGATTGGTCGGTTGGTAATTTATTTTGGTACCGCCTTTATGGCTGGATTATGGACAAATATTACCGCCTATATGGCTGGTTGGACTTAATTTGACTTAATCAGGATACCGCCAGATTGGTCGGTTGGTAATAATATCACAAGTTTATATATTATTTTATGGGAGATATCTAAATTAGTAGTAGTAAAAGTAATTCCTTTTACCTTAGCATTTTATTTTATTTTACTTTTCAGTTTTACTTATGTCTTTTACTTTTCAGTATTTTTACTTTATGTCTTTTACTTTTAAGTTGTTACTAGCCCTAGTTATGTGTTAGTTATCTGGGGTTGTGATGAATTTCAATATCACCGGTTTATAAGGGTTAGATTATAGTTTGGGTATTATAAAGATTTATTTATTGAGTCTTAATCTTAATGCTTTTTATTAATTGGCCATTAATAAAATTGATTAGGTAAACTTAAAATGAACTAGACATAGGGATTTTAGTTTAAGACCTTAGACTCAATAGCCCACGATCTTCCTTGAGGATAGATAACCCTTTAATAGATTTCCTTACAGGATAGGAATATACCTGTCGGGCGAGGGTAGCCATAATTGGAACTCAATCTTAATGAATCCAGATAATGTGGTTGACATAGGAATATGGTTCAATTGGGTTACACTGGGTATTTGTGTCTGACCATCGACAGATGCTTTCGCATAATTTCGTGTTCCAGGTTAATAAATCAATGTTTTACCCATCTATATAATAATCACTTCATCTTTAAAATGGTATTGGAAGAAATCACAACCCTAGATCTTTGTGTTTGTTATTTTCCTTAGTATTTTCTTTTGTCTTTTTATTTATTTATTTATTTAGTAAAGCCATTCAACCAATCAAACAATCAATTCTCTTCTCCATTTAATTAGATATTTGTAAATAAATAGATTCAATAATTAATAACAACAGTAGGAATTAAGTCCTCGTGGGATCGATATTTTTATACTACTTGAACGATACGTGCGCTTGCGTTATACGTGTGTGTTTACGCCGGTCAAGTTTTTGGCGCCGTTGCCGGGGACTTATATTTCTTGAGTTGTTAATTTTGAAGCTATCTAATTTACTTGTATCTATTTTTCTTTATCTGTAATTTTTACTTCTTTTATTTTCAGGTGATTGAAAAATGGAACTTTATTGGGAGATTGAGAGATCACGAGCTTTACTAGAAAATACACCCCAAATTTGGGAGCAACAGTCCGGTTTTCTGAGGCCTGTTGTCCAGCCCAACAATTATCACTGGATGCCAGAACCAAGCAATACCACATTTGCTAACAAAACGCAATGGGGAGATGTGACATTTGTAATGGTAACCACCCTAGAGATTATTGCAAATACAAATACCATCCAGGGTGGCAGAGCTATCAAGATCCTTCTTGTTATGACGAGCCATCACATTTCACAGAACCACATTTTCCATCTTATCCACCATCTACCTATGATCTTCATCAACAACCAGAACCATCAGAGGAAGATCAGTTGCTAACATGCTCGAAGATATGTTCAAGAAACAAAAAGAAAGTTAGATACAATGCTTGAAACAAGCCAGAAACAATTTGAAAGTATTCAGAGACAATCAGAATTCATTCAGAGGATGACAAATCAAATGAGACAATTCACAGAAAACCAGAACTACATACCTCAAGAACCAGTTTCAGATGACATAGATGAAGCCTTCGAGTACCAATCATTTCACAATGACACTTCAACAGAGGAGGAGGCTGAGCAGTATCAACAACCAGAGGTATCAGTTCAGGAGCCCGAACCGGCAAAGTCTCAATTTGACTTTTATTATTCAGATTCTGACGAGGATGAAGCTGATCTATTTGTACCAACTGCACCACAACGGAGGATCAAACTTTCAATCCTCAAAATGAAGATCTTGGAGCATGCTTTACCTTGATGTTTGAAGAAGATCTATCTGAACCATCCATTCCAGTCGTATCAGAGGATGAAAACCTAATGTCAGAAACATCTTTGCATCCTCGGGTTGACAATTTTGAAGCATGTATTTCACAGATGACAGATGAAGAGATGAATACAAGAATTTTACAATACATCTGTGAAGAGAAGGTGGAGCAAGAAACAGAGCAAATGGAGGAGCAAATGTCTGACCTTAATAAAGATCCAGAGCATTCAGGAGAAACATCGCTGTTTTGGGGAGTACAAATTAAAGATATCAACCAGAAGCTTGACAGAATGGAATTTCCATTCCAAGTCAAGCATCATACGAGACCTCCTGATTTTCTTTCTTTCTTTGCAGGAACCACTGGAGTAACAAGGAGCAAAAAGGTGGCACGAGCACTGAATGAGACAAAACTCTTTTTGCCACTTTACCGTTGGAAGAGACCCTTCAAAAGCAACGCTCACGGGATTGTCTTTAATCGGACATCCAAAACGACATTGAAACCTCCTTAACAGATGAATTTCACAGTCACGTCTGGCTGAAGACGAAAAATTTAGCGCTAGCAGGGAGGCAACCCATGCAATTTGTTGTAATTTGTTTTCATATTTTGTGTGAACTTTTTAATTTTGTGTGTTATTTTTGTAGGGAAAGGCACAAACGAAGCATTTTAAGACAGAAGGAATTGTGTTTGGCAATCAAAGATGAGAAACAATTCATTAGCGATGGCTGAATAAGGAATGAAATCTTGAGACACATCCTAATGAATTTATACTAAGCGAGTGGCGTATTGCGTACACAATTCCGTTGCCTTAATTATTGCTTTGATTGCTTTGATTCGCTTTTCTATTGTAATTATCTTTATTTTCGTAGACAGGATCCAGACTTTTTGACCTTTCACGATCTCTTTTGTTGTTTAGCTAACAATCGTCCTTTGGAAGATATTAGTGCTATTATTACTCACCCTTTTTCAGGTACTATAAATTCAGCCCGTCATTGCACTTTTGAAGGCGTCCAGAGTTGAAAAAGAAATACAAAAAAAAATATGGAAGCCACTTCAAGAAGACGAGTTGAAAACATCTGCGTGTTTTGCGGTAGTAGTGTTGGTACTAAGCCACAATACATAGAAGCAGCACAGGAATTGGGTCGAGTCTTAGCTGCAAGGAATATGCACTTAATATATGGCGGAGGAAATCTTGGACTTATGGGATCGTTTCAAAGGCTGTACAGGAAGGAGGCAGTCATGTTTTGGGAATCATCCCAAAACCTTTGGCAGAGGCAAATCTTATTGGTTCATCAAACGGAGAGGAACTGATCGTGCCAGGTATGTCTGAACGACTGGTAGAAATGATTAACCGTGCTGATGCTTTTATCGCTTTGCCAGGTGGCTTGGGCACATTGGAGGAAATTTTTATAGTACTATCTTGGGCGAACCTGAACATACACCAGAAACCGCTTGGACTGCTTAACGTTGATGGATTTTATGATTTTCTTTGTGTGTTTCTTGATGATGCTCGGAGAAATGGGTTCGTGTCAAAACCTATGAAAGAACTCCTCTTCACTGCCAGAACTGCTCCGGATCTAATAGACCAACTCATAGCCTATGAACCACAAGTTGACCCTATCATTTCAAAGATAAATTGGTCCGAGGACGATCGTGGTAAGAGGCGTCGGGTTAATCTGGATCTTAACCTTTAATTTCCTGTAGAATTTCTGCTAACCAGGTATTATCTTCTAAACTCTTCTTCTACTGTTTAAGACATTGGGGACAATGTCTCATTTAGGTTTGGGGGATGGAATTAGTTGATCAGTACCTTGTTTTTCTTTTTTTTAGTTTGTGTGTTATTTTTATTTTTAGTCCAAAATTTTTCGAAAAATACAAAAAAATTGAAAATTTTTCAAAAATTACAAAAATATTTTGCGTTTTTGTGTTTTTATTTTTATTCTGACTAAAAAGGTGAAATTGGTGAGAGATAGCTGAGTAAGGAGTTTCCACTCCTGATACGTATCTCAAACCTATTTCGAAACAAGTTAATTTTTGTTTATTTCATTTTGAATTATTTAATTTGTGAATTCTCCTTAAAACTGACTAAAATGAATCTTCATATTTTAGTTAACAGATATTATCAACATATATAGTAACATACGGACATGAGCTAAATTGAAAAGTTTGTAATATTCAGTGCTCTAGTTTAATTGGAGGAAGCATCTCAAAAAGCAATGGAGTAAAAAAAAAAAAAAAAAAAAAAAAAAAAAAAAACGTCTGAGATCCGAGTTATTAAGTCTGTAAGGGTGTTTTAACACCTAGTGCCCTAAAGCCAACTGGTTTGGGAGTCACTGGCCCAAAGCTCGTTACATGGATCAAAGATGCTGCAAAAAATATTATATCTGAAGTCTGGTAATTAAGTCTGTAGGGGTGTCTTAACACCTGGTGCCCTAAAGCCAACTGGTTTGGGAGCCACCGACCCAACACTCGCTACATAGATGGAAGATATTGTATATAAATAAAAAATAGAAAAAAAAAATCAAAGAAAAAATCAGAAAAATGAGAAAAATTATTCCATTGCTACCAAAGGTGTGAAATCTGATAGAACTTTAGGACAAAAATATTACTCTCTTATCAACTACACTTATGACTGTTGTGGGCAAAAAATGAGTTGTTTAATATTTTGTTGGCTGTGTATATGGAGAATGGTAAAAATAATCGGAGAGTTTACTTATTCTGTAATTTAGAATGAAACAAAACAACTATTGACTTGGAGTAGAAGTTTCACCTGATTAGTCACTAACATCTTTATTCTCTTTTCGCTTGTCTTTTTGCTTTTGTGTGCATTAGTTTTACTACCTTTTTACTTTTGTAAAATGTTTGTGGGTATCGTTGCTGTAAGCCCTCACGAGACTACAACTCGTCCACTAGGGACACCTAGGGGTTTAAAGGCTTGTTGCATATGCTAAATGCAACCGTGATCCCTACGAAAGTGGCTTAGTTTAATTTTAATTTTATTTTGTTGTTTTGCTCGAGGACTAGCAAAATGTTAGGTTTGGGGGTGTGATGAGCGGAAAATATATCAATATTTACCGCCCCTTTTACTTAATATTTTGTTTAGTTTCTCGGGTTTGATGAATGTTTTGATGTGTTTTAGTTTATTTTGCAGATAAAATAATATCGGGACTCAATGAAATCATTTAGGACGAAATGTGGATCAAATAAGGGCAATTATTGGACTTGATATATTAATTTTGGAGATTGGAATTTGAAAGGGCGTTTTGACGAAGTGCAGTTTTGGAAATTCCAGTTTTGCACATCTGTCGTATGTTGGGCATAACTTTTTACTCAGATATCGGATTGAGCTGATTCAAGTGCCAGATTAAAGAAGACTCAAAGATCTACAACTTTGAAAGAGAAAAATTTTCGAATTCTGAAGATTTCATGACCGAAATTGATGAACCATCCAGAAGTGTGTGGAGTGTAATTATTAAAAGTCATTATCAATCATTTTCAAAGCAAAATATTAATTAATTAATAATTAATAAAAATTATCAAATCAACACCAAACAAGATAAGAAATTATTGGAGCAATTATGGATTTGGTGGAGTAATTAGTGGAGAAATAATAATGTAATTGGTGGAGAAATTGATTGATGATTTGATGGTGGCAAAATTTTGCCTATAAATACCAAGCCATTTCATTTGTAAAATTCATACTTTCTTCTTTGAAATTCTTAATGAATAAATAAGAAGATTGTATCTAGTTTGTTTATTTTTAGTTTTCAGTAATTAATTTTCAGTTTCGCACTTTCTTTCTTACTTTTCATTTTTTACTTTCCTTTTTTACTTTCCGCATTTTACTTTTACGCACAGTACTTTTCTTTCTTTAATTTTTCAGTTTTTACTTTTCAGTAATGAGGAGGTAATTTCCCAAGCTAGGGTGAAAGGTAATTCTTTTACTGTTACTATTTAGATTAATCTCCCTTAAAAATAATATATTCACTATTTAAAATACTGATTAATAAAGGATACCGCTATATTGGTCGGTTGGCAATTCAATTTAATCTGGTTTAAACCTGACTAATCAAGGATACCGCCAGATTGGTCGGTTGGTAAATTTATTTTGGTACCGCCTTTATGGCTGGATTATGGACAAATATTACCGCCTATATGGCTGGTTGGACTTAATTTGACTTAATCAGGATACCGCCAGATTGGTCGGTTGGTAAAATAATATCACAAGTTTATATATTATTTTATGGGAGATATCTAAATTAGTAGTAGTAAAAGTAATTCCTTTTACCTTAGCATTTTATTTTATTTTACTTTTCAGTTTTACTTTATGTCTTTTACTTTTCAGTATTTTTACTTTATGTCTTTTACTTTTAAGTTGTTACTAGCCCTAGTTATGTGTTAGTTATCTGGGGTTGTGATGAATTCAATATCACCGGTTTATAAGGGTTAGATTATAGTTTGGGTATTATAAAGATTTATTTATTGAGTCTTAATCTTAATGCTTTTTATTAATTGGCCATTAATAAAATTGATTAGGTAAACTTAAAATGAACTAGACATAGGGATTTTAAGTTTAAGACCTTAGACTCAATAGCCCACGATCTTCCTTGAGGATAGATAACCCTTTAATAGATTTCCTTACAGGATAGAATATACCTGTCGGGCGAGGGTAGCCATAATTGGAACTCAATCTTAATGAATCCAGATAATGTGGTTGACATAGGAATATGGTTCAATTGGGTTACACTGGGTATTTGTGTCTGACCATCGACAGATGCTTTCGCATAATTCGTGTTCCAGGTTAATAAATCAATGTTTTACCCATCTATATAATAATCACTTCATCTTTAAAATGGTATTGAAGAAATCACAACCCTAGATCTTTGTGTCTTTTGTTATTTTCCTTAGTATTTTCTTTTGTCTTTTTATTTATTTATTTATTTAGTAAAGCCATTCAATAAATCAAACAATCATTCTCTTCTCTATTTAATTAGATATTTGTAAATAAATAGATTCAATAATTAATAACAACATTAGGAATTAAGTCCTCGTGGGATCGATATTTTTATACTACTTGAACGATACGTGCGCTTGCGTTATACGTGTGTGTTTACGCCGGTCAAAGACCCATTTGCAACCAATAGGCTTTGTGCCTTCTGGTGCATCAACTAGTGTCCAACTTGGTTGGTGTACATGGAATCCATTTCAGAATTCATGGCATCTTGCCATAAACCGGAGTCGATACCTTGTACGCTTCCTCATATGTAGTCGGCTCATCTTCCTCATAAGATTAAAATCGACATGAGTGAGATCAGAAACCCATACCTCTCAGGTTGTTTTTCTGACTCTCTCCGACCTACGCGGTCTTGTGTATTCGAAGATTGTGGTGCAGTCTCATCCCTGATGGACTGTTTCATGTTCCATTAAGGATTCTATGCATGCAGAAACAGTATCACTCTGATTTTCATCAAGTTCTACTTTCCTCCCACTTATCACTCACTGCATTTAGGAATTCATTCTCAAGGAAAACCGCATGTAGAGCAATAATTACTTTGTTCTCTTGTGGGTGATAGAAGTAATATCCTATGATTTCCCTAGGATATCCTACAAATAGGCATTTATCCGATTTGGGTTCAAGTTTGGTACCTTCCAAACGTTTGACGTATGCCCAGCAACCCCAAATCTTTAGGAATGAGAAACCCGATTTCTTTCATGTCCATATTTCATACGGAGTCTGTTGAACAAACTTTGACGAAACCTTATTCAAAATAAGTATTGCATTGTTCAATGCATATCCCAGAAGGAAATATGTAGCTCTGTTCGACTCATCATAGACCTTACCATGTCTAACAAAGTTCGGTTTCTTCATTCGGACACACCGTTTATTTGTGGTGTTCCTGGATGAGTCCACTGCGAAAGAATACCATATTCTTTCAAGTAATCAAGAAACTCATTGCTCAAGTATTCGCCACCACGGTCTGATCGTAATGTCTTAATACTTTTGCCGGTCTATTTTTCTACTTCGTGTCGAAACTCTTTGAATTTCTCAAAGGTTTCCGACTTGTGTCTCATAAGATACACATAACCATAACGTGATGCATCATCCGTAAAGGTTACGAAGTATTCATATCCACCTCTAGCCTGGCTAGACATGGGCCCACATACGTCACTATGAATGAGGGCTAACAGTTCAGTGGCACGTGCACCTTTACCGCTAAAATGTCATTTAGGCATCTTGCCTAATAAACAAGATTCGCAGGCGTCATATGAATTTGGATCAAATCCGTCCAAGTACCCACTCTTCGAAAGTGTGGATATATGTGTCTTGTTTATGTGTCCCAGTTAACAATGCCACATATAAGTTTCATCTTTGTTACTTACTTTAAGCCTTTTGTTTGTTACATTATATGTTTGAAATTGATTCATATTCAAAATATATAGACCATTATTTACATCAGCAGTGCAAATTTCCATATCATTTTTATACATAATACACCCAGTGTTTCTAAATACAAAAGTATACCCACATTGGGCTAACATAGATACAGAAATAATATTCCTAGTCAAACTAGGTACATAATAACAGTCTGTAAGTTTAAGTACCTGCCCCGAGGGCAGTTCCAAAACAAAAGTGCCAACGGCCAAAACGGTGACATGGGTCCCATTTCCAACGCGGAGGTCAATCTCTCATGAGGCCAGTCTCGTGCTAATCTGCAGATCCTATACATTAGTACATATATGAGTTCCACAATCAGAATAAAAAATCCAATTTTTAAAACTAGTAGAAGACATATTTATTTATATAACAAACATACCTGAAGCCGGTGCCTTGCCCGCTTTGATTTCCTTCATGTGTGCCTTGTACTCGCGGAAGTCACGCTTCCAGTGACCCCGCTTGCCACACTGGAGACATACATCTCGGGATTTGTCCTTACCCTTCCCAGAAGGTTTTGACGATTTGGCCTTGCCTTTCTTCTTATGCTTCTTCTTCTTGACACCTCCAGTCACCTTGGGTCAAGCCCTCGGAGTCTGAGATATTGAAGCAAAGTGCGCCTCACGCTTCTTGCCCTTAAGGAGCTCTTTTTCTGCTTCGCGCAGAGTGGACATCAACTCTCCAAGAGTTTTGTCTTGGTTCAACATGTTGTAGTTCATGATGAACCCACTCCAAGTGTCGGGGAGAGACTGTAGGATCAAATCCACTGAAGTCTCAGCCTCGAAGACGATGCACATCTGTTCGAGCTGCTCAATATCAGTAATCATCTATGACACATGGTGCTCAACACACGTACCCTCTGACATGCGAGCGCGGAAGAGCTTCTTCTGCAACTCATATCTTTGCGATCTAAGATTAGATCAGTGAAGATCATGCAACTTCGCCATAATCTCATAGGGATCCAACCCCTTGTTTTGACGACGGAATTGCTGAGTCATAGCAGCAAGTATTACCGATTGAGCATTCGCGTTGCCATCGCTATGAGTCTTCTAAAGCTCTAGCTTAAGCAACTGATCAGGTCGGGGCTTAGGTCCAAGAGGTCTCTCTATGGTGTAGAGTAACTTCTCGGATCCTAGAACAATTCTGAGATTCATATCACATACTTAAATATATGAGAACTATGCTGTTATGCTTCCATAACACGCACAAGTGCAATACTAGTCTATTCCGCATTATCGATGTCCAGTCTCGAATAATACTACGACTATGGATATTTAATGATTAAACCTTTATGGATTGATACTGTCTCATATCTTATAATCCGGAACTAATCATAAGGACTTTTATCATTTATATATTTAAGTAATCAAATTACAAAATGATGGTTCAGGAAGGAGATGAAAAAGTGGGAAGAAAACTTGAAGACGGATAAAGGAGATGGTCGGGACGGGGAGACAGCATCTCCCTTTACGGAAGAAATCCTATTAGCAGAATTCCCTAAGCGGTTCATGATGTCATCTGTAAACTCCTACAGGGGCCACACCGACCCTAAGTCCCACATAGAAAGTTTTGTTTTACTAATGGAGGTCCAAGGCATGGTGGGAGACGCCATCTGCAGGGTGTTCCCTTTAACCCTGAGTGGACCCGCTATTTTATGGTTCAGAAGTTTGACTCCAGGAAGCATCAACAGTTTCTCTTAACTCAGGAAATCGTTCGTTCGACATTTCAAAGGGGCATGTGTTCTGAAGAAGACGGTGAGAGAGTTAAGATTAATGAAACAGGGGGACGATGAGCCCCTGAAAAATTTTATTGAAAGATACCACAACTTGGTACTTGAGGTCGAGGCATACGAGTCGTCGGAGGCACTGGAAAGCCTCAATGGGGCCTTGAAGTTCAGGAAGTTGTGGACTCACCTAAGGGTCCAGGAAATACCAGATTACGCCACTGCCCTGGAGTTGGCCAGGAAGTTTGTTATAATGGACGAAGAATAGAAGTTTTCCCGGAGAGGGGGAGCTCAAAAAGAAAAGATGGTGAGGCTGGAGATATCGCGAGGGTCGAACCGAGAGTTGAGAAAGCCACCTCTGAGACAAAGGGAGTTCAGACCGATGCCTCCCACCAATATTCCACAGGACAGAAAGGTTCAGACACAAGTAAACCATGTGGCCGGAGGCACAGGATACACTCTTTTGAGTAAGCCGTTGGCTTCGATCGTCAGGGAAATCCAAGGTAAAGGCCTCATGTGGAACCGGACTTGAGGAAGTATCTGGTGGAGAAAAAGAGTGAGAAGTCATATTGTACGCATCATAATATGAGGGGGTACACGACGGAAGGTTGTAGGGACCTGGGGGAGCAGATGGAAAACCTGGCATAAAATGGTTATCTGAATGATTACATCGACCAATAGGCCATTGCGGCCCGACAACGGCAGAAACATAGATAGATGTATACCATCGTCGGTGGAAGGACACTGGCCGGAGACTCGAACCGGTAAGGAAGAATTACAGTAGGATCCGAGGATCGGAAGTATTGGCGATGGAGCAAGCTCCGGGGGTTCAGAGGGGTCTGTCGGTCTCTATAATATTCATAGACGAGGATGCCCATGGGGTGAGCTTCTCCCATGACGATGCACTGATAATTAAAGCATTAATAGGAGGGGCCGAGGTAGATAGGATCTTGGTGGACCCGTGGAGCGCGGTCGAAATAATCTCCAAGGAAGCCCTGAATGGTCTGGGGGTGGAGTATGCCACAGTGACCCAGAACGGGACACCCATGTATGGGTTTGGATGAGCAACCATCGTTCCCCTAGGCATGATACATTTGGCTATGACAGTCGAGATCTTCCCCCGCATCCGGACGATCATGATGGACCTTACAGTGGTAGATTGCATGAGGAACTATCAGGTTATTGTGGGCCGACCATTCATGATGAAAACAAAGGCCGCCATGTCATGCTACTATTTGAAATTAAAGTTCCCCACCCGAGAGGGGATTAAGATAGTATGTGGAAGTCAGAAGAGGGCCATGAGCTGTTTCGCTACTGTCTCAAAAGAGACTTTTTGCTTTGAAAAATAGAACAGAAAGAGGAAATGGATAGAAGAAGAGGAAGCGACAATTGAGTCTCCAGATCCGCGGCCTGAAGATTTTGCCCAATTGGGGACATGTGAGGAGTTGGAATCAGTGGAACTCTTTGGTCCGGGAAAGACCATAAAAGTAGGAGCAGGTTTGGGGAATGATCTAAAGCAAGACTTGATAAAGTTTTTAAGGCAGTATGCGGATATATTTGTCTGATAGCATGGCGACATGCCCGGGATAGATCCCAAATTCATCAACCATCGTCTAGCAGTGGACCCGACTCACAAACCAATCAAACAGAAGAGAATGATATTCAATCAGGAACGCTGCGAGGCAATAGGAGCCGAAGTGGAAAGGTTGTTAAATGCTAGTTTTATCAGGGAGGTGAAATACCTGGAATGGGTATCAAATGTGGTCTTGGTAAAGAAAGCCAACGGAAAGTGGAGAATGTGTGTGGATTTTTCTGATCTCAACAAATCTTGCCCAAAAGATAGTTTCTCACTCCCAACGGTGGACCAGCTAGTGGATTCGACGGCGTGTCATGGGTTTCTCAGTTTCATGGACGCCTTCTCAGGATATAACCAGGTCAAGATGCATCACGAGGATGAGGAGAAGACAGTTTTCATCACAGATCAGGGGTTGTATTGTTACAAGGTGATGCCTTTCGGGCTGAAGAATGCTGGGGCTACATTTCAGAGGCTAGTGAACAAGGTTTTCAAGCCCCTCATTGGCAAGATCATGCAGGTGTACGTCGATGATATGATAACGATGACTAAGAAACCGGAGGATCATTTGGCCGACCTCGCGGGGACCTTTGAGTTGTTAAGAAATTATAATATGAGGCTGATCCCAGAGAAATGTGCGTTCGGTGTGGCTTCGGGTATATTTATGGGATACATGGTCAGTGAATGGGGTTTAGAAGCAAACCTGCAGAAGATCCGAGCTGTGCTGGAATTGAAACCTCCCAAGACGGTCAAAGAGGTGCAGAGTTTAACGGGTCGAGTGGCTGCATTGAATCAATTTATTTCCCAAGCGACCGATAAGTGTCGTCATTTTTTCAAGATAATCAAGAAGGCAAAGAAGAAGATCAGCTGGACGGTGGAGTGTGAGGAGGCCTTCCTGCAGTTAAAGCAATACTTAGCTCAGCCCCTACTGTTGGCCAAGTCGGTCCCAGGTGAGACTATGTTTCTATATTTGGCTGTTTTTAAACATGCTGTGAGCTCGGTGCTGGTGCAGGAGGCCGACAAAATACAAAGGCCAGTATACTATATTAGTAAAGCCTTGTTGGATGTGGAGACCAGATATTCGGCCCATGAACTTGTGGCTTTGTCCTTGATTACGGCAACCGAGAAGCTACGACCTTACTTTCAAGCTCACCCTATCGGGGTCTATACCGACCATCCTTTGAGGCAGATCCTACATAAGCCGGGAGGTCTCGGGTCGGTTAGTGAAGTGGTCAGTGGAATTGAGTGAGCAAGACATATCATATATGCCCATAGCAGCAGTAAAGGGACAGACTTTAGCAGATTTTATGCCCGAGTTTACTGGACCATAGAATTTAGAAGTTTCAGGGACCAAGTGGGAGTTATCGGTGGATGGTTCGGTCAGTTCACAAGGTTGCAGAGCTGGGTCATCTTGCGGAGCAATGATGGTGAGGAGGTGGTGTACGCCTTAAGATTTTCTTTCGAGGCCACCAATAATGAGGCCGAGTATGAGGCCATTTTGGCCGGATTAAGGTTGTGTACGGCAGTGGGTTTCCGAGACGTGATTGTAAAGAGCGACTCCATGTTGGGGTTGGTGCTCAGAGCGCCAATCCGGACCGTATTTATGTCTGATTCATGAATACGAACATCCCCTTATTCCATAATATTACTTATTTATGGTTGCACCTCTTGTTCTTATATACGTATTCGATCTAATTACAATTAGATTGAAACTAAATGTGGTTTAGTGATATGTATATATTAGACAAAGGCTCGATAATATATAATACAATACATAGTTACAAAGGGAGTTTGTAATTGACATTGGGAAGTGTCACTGTTATATATATATATTATCAAACATAGTTCCTGGTCAAGATTCACTAACACGGGTCGGTTAGTCAAATCCGTTAAGACCAGTACATGTCGTATATCGAGACTTGGTCCGATGGTTTATCCCAGTGAACCATAAGTCTGGGGAGACTCGTATAGACGTGTAGGTGTTTATAGTGTATAAACACTGAACGGCTCACCGAAGATTCTTAATGGATGGTACTCCAACGTCAATAAGAATCTTCTCGGGTTGAGTAGCATAGTGGTCATTCGACTTGAGATACCACTGTGGATGTATGAGACATCCTCCACACTTAGATGACAGTCACGTCACCGATCTATTTAGATCAGACCTCCGCCTGTTCGTTGGGTGTGGACCGATCCTCAGGATATCCTGTGTGTATCAAGATAGGATCCGTCAGTTCTGTGTACAGAGCATAGGTAGTCCATATATAATTAACAGTCTGTTAAATCCGTGGCCACAGTATACATCGGAAGTAAGTTCCGAGTGTTATTTAAAGATTGTTAGTTGATACGTCGACGAGATAATACCTATAGAGATTTGACGTTTACATCTATATCTCTGGGATTATCTGGATACCTGTGACGGAGGGATTATACGTATGCAATGACCTCGACCTGTATGATTCAGCGAGATTATCTGTGATCGTCATAATCTACGGGTGGATAGATTATGGACACGAAATTGGTTTTCGTGACGGATATACCTGAATCTAGAGAGTCTCAATAATGAAACATACTCGTAGAGCACTAGAGCAACATTTATGAATAATGATGATTATTTATAAATCGTTTAATCGTTAAACGAAAAATACATGCGAACGGGCCGAACCGTCATTTCCTAATTAATGTGTATTTGTATTTAATATATGATATTATTAAATACACATTAATAAATAGTCAAATAAAGGTATTTGACATATATCATTAATATATGTATTTGAGATATTTAAAGTAAATATAATATATATGTTTGATATATTTGTATTATATTAATTATTTAATTATTTAATTGTTAAATGATTAATATAATTAAAATATAAATATATCACCAAATGATAAAGTTAGGAAATGATTATAAGTGTTTAATGTTGACTTTAAAGTAAAGGAAATGGTAGTCAAATTGGATTTGACTTCTTTGATATTTGTTTAAAATGTTTAAAATTGAAATATCATTTTTTATTTATTTTTCTTCATAAATTCGACCATGACCTTAAAATATATAAGAGTTATATTTTTTGGTTGCCTTTGTTGACTTAATTAAATATCTAATAAAGTGTTATTAGGATATTTATGCAAGTTGACTAAATTGAATTGAAATGAAATTGAAATTAAAAACTTGTATTTGTCTTTGATCAATTTCGGCCAAGGCAAGTGTGATACAAGTATATATTGTTTTTCATTTCATTTTATTCTAAACCTAATACACTTTAAAATAAAACTCCATTAATGGAAACCAAAGAAAGCTTGTGAGAAAGAAAGAAGAAACCAAAGAAAGCTTGGATTTTAGTAAGTTTTTCCAACTTACTATTAGAAAGGAAAATGTTCCTTAGGATCTAGGCTTTAACATATGATGTTCTTAGGTTATTTCTTTCTTTATTCTTTGTGTTTTTGATGATGGAAGTTTTGGTGTGAAAGTGTAGAGCATGTATGATGAAGGAAGCTTATGGCTATTGTAGTAATAAGTGTTCTTTTATGGTTTTGGAAACCTTGTTGCTAATCTAGAGTTGTTGACCCACTCTTAGATGACCTAGATTTGATCTTGAGTTGTTTCATTGTGTTGAGACTTTGATTGGATGGAAGAAACATGATTGAAGTATTGGATTTAACCAATTTGGTCTAATTTGTCCAATTTGAAGAAATTGAAAAATTAGGGTTCATGACCAATTCCAAATTTGGGGCTTTTCATATATGTTGTGCATTTGGATGTGTATATGATGCATATAAAGTTTCATGTTCATTGGATTACATATTGATGTGTTTTGATGCATGAAATGACAAAGTGCACAAAATGGCACCATTGGAGTGCATTCGGCCATGGGTCCAATTTTGGGCATTTGTGTTGCTTTTGGTGTTTTGAACATGCTAAGTTCATCTTAGAAATGATTTAGAATCATTCAAAATTGATTTGATCAATTTCGGACTAAAATGGACGAAGTACCAATATAAGGGTAATTCGGTAAATTCACTTAAATATGATTTATTTGAATTTCATTTCATAATTTGATTATTGGATAATTAAATAAATATGTTTATTTAATTAATCCGAGAAGAAGTTTTGAAATCGGAAAATATGATCTTCCACCGCTTCCGCTGCGTTACCGGATTTAGCCCCTAAAACCCTACACTCCCAACTAGCCATCCAGTTGCTAAGGGGCGAGTTTCAGGCTAGAGAGCCTAACATGATGGCCTATATGGCCGAGATGAAGAAGTTGATTAGGAAAATGGGTAGCGTACAATTCGAGCAAATTGGTCGGGAAAGTAACCATCAAGCAGACTCACTGGCTCGACTGGCATCTTCCATTAAATCGGAGAAGTCCAGAACTATCCCTTTGATTTGTTTGCATGAGAAGAGTGTTGAGAAGCCAGAGGTGATGGAAGTAGAGGTGGGAGGGGAGACCTCTTGGATGGATCCAATTAGGAGATACTTGGAGACTGGAGAAATGCCAGAAGACAAAAAGGAGGCAAGGAAGCTGAAGTATCGAAGCTCCAAGTTTTGTTTGATTGAAGGAATCTTATACCGGATGGGGTATACTGTGCCGCTTTTGAGGTGTCTTACGACTAAGGAAGCAGCTTATGTGCTCATGGAGATTTATTCAGGGATTTATGGGAGTCACGCCGGGGGGCAGTCAATTGCATGTAAGGCGTTGAGGTAGAGATTCTACTGGCCGTCCATACACCAAGATGGGATGAAGGTAGCTCGAAAATGTGAGGGGTGCTAGAAGAATGCAAACATCCATCATCAACCTGTAGGGCAACTGACCACTCTTTTCAGCCGATAGTCGTTCGCCCAATGGGGGCTGGACATCATCGGGCCAATGCCGGCTGGACGAGGACAAGCCAAGTACTCCATCGTTGCCATTGACTATTTCACCAAGTGGGTAGAAGCTGAACCATTATCTGCGATCACGGAGAAGAAGGCGACAGACTTTCTAAAGAAGAATATCATTTACCGGTTCGGGATCCATCGGGTCATCATTACTGATAATGGAAAGCAGTTCGATAGCAAGGGTTTCAGGAAGCTCTGTGAAGACCTCTAAATCACCTTGAGGTTCACCTCACCTGCCCACCTCGAGTCTAACGAACAGGTCGAGGCTACCAATAAAATGATCAAGGCAAACCTGAAGGCTAGACTCGAATCTTGTAAAGGCATGTGGGTCGAAGAGTTACCCGAAGTGTTGGGGGCGCATCGGACAACCTGGAAGGACTCCACATAATGAAGAACTCGTCAGGAATCACCTCAATCTAATCGAAGAAAAATGGGAGAAGTCGGCTATAAAAGCTGCTTTCTGTCATCAGAGAATGGCCAGTTTCTATACTAAGAATGTTCAGATTCGGTCATTCCTTCCTGGAGAATTAGTTTTGAGGAGGGTTACGTTGAATACTCGAAGACCCGAAGAAGGGTCGTTGGGTGCCAAATTGGAAGGGTCGTACAAAGTGGTAGAGATAGTAAGGTCGGATACCTATCTTTTGGAACAATTGGACGGTACCCGGCTCAAGAAGCCCTGGAACGCTGAGATGCTGAGGAAGTACTTCCAGTAGACCTTTTCTTCGAGTCGTGAAGTCATAAGATGACCTGACCCAAACTGAGAAATTATTGTAGAGCCTCTCTTGAAATGACCCACAAAGAGTTGTAAGAATGGCAGTAGGTCCCGTGAATATGAATATGACTTTCTCTTTTGAATTAAAAAGATTGTTCGTTTTACTTGTTTATTAAAGCCATGTTCAATATTCTTGGGATGTGCTCGATGCGAATGGGTACTCGATAGCTGGGAAGGGCACCAAGCCCGTGGCACGCCAATCCCAGATGTCATTATCAAACCCCCAGGTGGAAGTGTCCCGATCTGGCTCATTTCACCTTTGAGGATCTAGAACGCATCAATGGATGAGGTACATGTGGGAAAAGCGTGAACCCATCGCGACACGCCAATCCCGGGTGTCACTATCAAACCCCCGAGGCCGGAGCGTTACTACCCCATGACTCGCATTTTTGAGGAGTATCTCGGGTAAACCAGACCCAGGGAGGTTTCTTCCCCTGCGAGTTGGCTGGTGAATCCCATTGAGAACCACCAGACCACTTGGCATGGGGACGGCCAAATGGCCTCCATGACCATTGTGGTCTCGGGTAAATCGGACCCAGAGAGGTTTCTTCCCCTACGAGTCGGCTGGTGAGTCCCGTTGAGAACCACCAATGGATGGCGCACACGGGGAGTCTTCTTCCCTAGTAGGGTATCTGCCTAACCGCCTCGGATCAGGAGAAGCATGGCATGGGGAGGTTTCTACCCCCATAGCGCTTCCAGACTCCAGAGCCACCCAGTATGAGGAGGTTTCTGCCTTCAGGGTCTCGGCTGCTCACCGATCTGTAGCCCGGCTAGCTGGGACGCTGAATTGTAATGTTTAGAATTGTGTTTTGGGAGTCACCAGGAAGGACGCTACCTTGGGGCACCTGAGTTGTTATCTTTTCGGGTCTGTGTGGAGTATGTGCTAAGTCATCTCCATTGTGATAACCTTGTCTTATTCCTATTTTTGTTTTTGCTGATGCCCGTCAAGGGGACGCCTGCGCCGGGATCTACGGAGCCTCAGAGGTTGAAAATATTCCCTCTTGATTAAGTCTCATATGTTCCACCAGCTTGGGGCTAGATTCGTTCCGCCGATGCTATTATGTTCCACCAGCTCGGGGCTGAATTCGTTCGGCCGAGGTTATTGTGTTCCACCAGCTCGGGGCTGGATTCGTTCCGCTGAGGCTATTATGTTCCTCCAGCTCGGGGTTGGGTTACATCCCACCGAGTGCATTATCGTTGACATTGGGACGGAGTATTCCCCCATGGCCGGATTCTCATTTGTCAGGGGAGGTGGCTTTCCTTCGGAGCCAAGTTTTCTACTGCCTCATGGTCGAGTTACGTCCCACCGAGTGAATTATCATCAGTATGGGGTCGGAGCATCTCCCCAAGGATAGGCATCAGAATCCTCAGTGACCAAGCACATGAAGACGCAAGAGTCGACCTGATTGATAGCCAATGCAGTTTTCTCCAGGACCCCTGGAGCCGACCACTAAATGGTTGATCAGCACACTTCCAACTTTGTAGTTCCCGGTACTAACTCATACACTCGTTGGAACCGAGAACTAGGGGACAAATATTGATGTTGATTTCTGAGACAAGGCATCTGAACAGTTCGGCAGGGGAATAAATGAGTTTTCTCCTTTTTGGAGGACAGGTGTTCAGAGGGCATTGGTTACTCCTCGTCCATGCAGAGAGTCCGGACATAGTTTCCCGGATCTGGCCGACCCGAGGACATAACATGATGAGAACTTCAGAGGCCGACAACATCAGAGCCGAGATCGAAAATATTAGACCGGAAGCTCGATTTAGTTCTGTTTCGCCTCCTAAATCATGAGGGACAGCTCGGACATTTCGGGCAGGTCGGTAGCTCCCCTTATAAATCGGCAGATCAAACAACCGACCTCTTAAGGCCTGACCTACTAACATGACTACTTTGACTTTACTCCTTAAACTTATATTTTCGTACAAGAGACCTTTACAGGCTGTCATCATTAATGATAAAGTATGACAGTGTACTTTACGGCGTGATGTGACAGGAAATCAGATGGCAGGTTCAGCTTTCAGCGAGGCAGTTGAGGCAGAGAGCTTGTCAAATCGCCAAAAACCTGTGGCGCTGACGTTGTAAAGATATGGGAACAATGTCTTGTATTCGTTAGTATATAAGGGGAGGTTGAATTCATTTGTAGGGGTTGGGAAAATTTTCATTTGAGTATTACTTGTAAGAAACAATACAAAGAGAACAACCAGCTCAGATTTTCTTAAACTACGTTTGAAAATTGGTCGGCCGAGCTCGGTTTGGTAATAAAAACAACACCCCACTTTGTGCCCGTGGACATAGGTCGGACTTGCTCCGCCGAACCACGTAAAACTCTCTTGTTGATTTTTGTGTTTTCTTTGCCTTTTTGCTATATTTGCTTTTGGTCTCCCATAACCAAACAAATTCAAGTTTGAAGGAGGATTGCCTCGGAAGGGTTATCTCGAAACTGGCCAAGGGACGAAAATCACCCTTCAACAATGAGTTTTCAATAAGACCTAACAATTAAGTTTTAAACTTTTATTACTAAGTAACATCCCCTAAGGACATCAATTTTAACATGCTAAATTTAGTTGAGATTTTGATTCTCGTATGTGTACCATTTCACCACCAAAACATCTTGAAAGTGAATTTTATTGAAATATGTTTTCTTAATGTCTTTATCATAATAAGTTGAGGGATTCATTAACTTATTAACGAGGTTTTAACAATTTATTAAATTAAGAACTACATCAAAAAACGGGAAAATATAGATTTTAATATAGTATTATTTGATTTTTAATAGATTGGAAATCGTATTATTCTATTTTTTAATCTGATATCTCTCATTGAAAACTTACTTTGTATATCTATAATGGTAAAGTTAGAGATGAAGTGCGGATGAAGTTTTATGGGGTGTGGCTTATACTACTAATACCCAAAACGGCACGGCTTCTGAAAATTCGGGTTGCTTTTTTATTTTTTGAATTATTACAAACTACATACATTACAATATGCTATCAACTGGGATTCTAGATACATACAATTATAGCACTGCCCAGAAATCAACCGAGACGTAGTTCGGGACTTACAAATTCTAAATCAGCCAAGACACAGCTTGGAAATCAACTCCCATATAGGAGAACTTCATCCTCCTAAAGAAGAAGGTTTGAGTCCACACTGCTTTTGTGGGGACTCGAGAGACATGGGTTACCAATGAGGCCACTATCTCATTGGCGAAAATTCGGGTTGCTTTGAATGAAGAGGTTTTGCTCGCCTTTTACCAACATACTTCAATCCCCAAAAACATCATTTTTTGCCTATTTTTCAAATAATAAATTTATACGTATATTATTGTATTTTTTTTTATTTTGGAAATATTGGAAGTTTATGCGGAATATGTAAAATCTCTAATTATCTCAGACTTATATAAAGAAATACACTCTTAAATTCAAACCCATAATTTGACAACCAAATCTTAAATCTTTTATCATAAAACTACGTCTCTTAGGGTTATATTATTGTACACAACTATACATATACCAAGAAAGAAATATAAATAATGCAACGTACAATACGAATGCCAAGTGCAAGTACTGACGTGGACGTATGAAAAATTATTTAAACTATTGATTGAATTTGCTGGTAGCATACCAAGTACAGCTTAAAGCAAATGCATTTCTTTTAAGCTGTAAAGACGCAAGTTTTTTTATTATCAAACATGAAGAATCAAAAGGAGTAATGCTTTGATTTTAAGTAACCATTTCATCTCCTCCAATGATTCAAAGTCATCAGTCACTAGATCTCTGTAACTAACATGAAATTCCTCTCTTTTACTTAATTTACTAAACAAAGGAAACCCCACCAATCATTTTAAAAACCCAATTATTGTACATAATAATTTTAAATAAGGAGTTACAAACAAAATTCAACATTTATTAAGGAGTTATAAATTTATTTTCAAACTCATTTACTACCTCCTCCCAGAATGAAAAGTTACAACACCAATTTATTGTTTATAATGTGTTATTTTGTGTATTGGGTTTGCACATCAAGGGGTACCCACTTTTATGAAAGGGTGAAGAGTTAGGCTAATAGTAGTTCACCACATGCATGCGCCGCCGCCAATCGATTCAGATCAGGTGTGGGTGCTATATATACTTTTTGGAGAAAATTTATTTTAAAAAATATTTAATTTTTTTTAGAACTAAAACATTTCAAATCAAATCTGTAATAATTAAACGTTTTGGTTGGTTAAAGCGTTTTGGTTAATTGTAAAACGTTATGGTTGGTTTAATATGCAACGTTTATAAAATTAATTCAAAAAAAAAAAAAAAAAACATTTGCACATTATTTCAGAAATTTAATTGTAACAAAAAAGTTCAAAAAATTCTTCTATATAAAGATACTGTTTTCTCATTTGCAAATGCACAACTCGAAAAATTCTCTCTTACAATTCTTCATCTATCGTTCTTCTTGTGTACTTGAGATTCCGAGCAAATTATTTTGGGTGTGAGCATATCAATCGTTTTTGTGGTAAACCGATTGAGACAGAGTTTTCTTGCCTTATTTTATCATGGGGACGTATAGGCAGAAATACTGCAAGCAGACATTCTAGGCAGAGCCGCGAAACATCTTAAAAATAGTGACCTGGTCCGTGACTCCACACAGTTTTAATTTTATTTTCGTGGTGAACAGTAATATTTTCTTATTTTGCACACTATTTCAATAATTTTAAGACGATCTATCTACCATGTCTACTTTTGCTACTATTACCATGAATACTATAACTATTGATGATGATGTTGTCGATTTGAATAAACTTTTCCGGTTTCAAGGCTTTCACTTTAAACGTTGGAGAATGAAAATGATGTTCTTTCTCCCTAAAAAAAGCTAGCAAATTTTTGTAAGTCTGGAAAACCTGAACTTCTTGATGACCCCACCATAGTCCGAATTAGAGAGCATGAAAATTGGGAGGAAAATGACTTTATATGCAAAAATTATATACTTAATGGCATGTCTGATGAATTATATGATATTTATAGCTCTAGAAAATTTGCTAAAGATGTCTAAGATTGTCTTCAGAACAAATATGATACTGAAGAGGTTGGGTCTAAAAAATATTGTGTTAGTCGTTATCTTATGTACCAAATGGTAGATGATAAATTTATAGAAACTCAATCCCATGAACTAGATAAAATTGTTGGGGTTTTATGGCGGGATATCGGTAACGCAGCGGAATCGCGAAAAATCAAAATTTCCGATTTCAAAACTTTTTCTCGGATAAATTAAATAAACTTATTTATTTAATTATCCAATTATCAAATTCTGAAAAATTACACAAGAAATCATATTTCTTGGTAATTACCGAATTACCCCATAACTTTGTAAAATGATCATTTTAGTCTAAAAATTATCAAATATAATTTTGAATGATTCTAAATCATTTCTAAAATGTTTTTCAACACATATAATGCATCAAAATTATATTTCACAAAAATCCCCATTTTTTGAGCTAATTGTCGTGAACCCTCAAATTTTCCAATAATTACAATTTGGTCCCTTTTGTTCAAAACAAGCCAAGATCAAATCCAATCAACCTAAAAATTTACATGCATCATATTCATAGCATAATACATCACATATATGAAAAGCCCCAAATTTGGAGGGTGGGTATGAACCCTAATTTTTCGATTTCATCAAATTGAGCAATTTTACCAAATCTTTAAAATCCAACACTTTAATCCATTCAATACTTCACCAATCTAGCCTCAACACTTTGAAACAACTATAGAAAAATTCTAGGTCACCAATGAGTGGCTTATCAACTCTATAATGACAACTTGATTTTCCAAAAATCAAAAGAAAAGTTTTGAAACCATTTCAAGCTTACTTACATGCATCAATCTTTCATCAAAGTTCACAACCAAAATAAACACAAACTATAAGAAGAGAGACAACACCAAAGCAACACAAAAGGATGCTAAGCATGTTAGAAATAATTTTCATGTTGAAGACTTTGAAGAAAAACTTACAAAAACATGATTTTTCCAAGCTTTCTTCTTTAGGCCTCCAAGCTTTTCTCACATCTTCTTTTATGTTTATTTGGTATCTAATGAACTTCTCTAACACTAAAAGATGAAATAAAATAATATATTACCTCACCCAAAATGTCCTTGGCCGAAATTGGAGGTAATAATATCTAGATATATATTTTTGTTTCATTTAAATTCAACTTGTTAACTTTAATCATCAAACCATTTAATGAATAAAGTAAGTCAACAATTGCAACTCAAAAATATAACAATTATATTTATTTTAGGGTGTTGGCCGAATTTGACAAAGAAAAGGAAATTGATATTTCAATTTTAAACAATTTAAAACAAATATCTTAAGAAGTCAAAACCATTTTGACAACATTTTCCTTTAAGTATATGTCAACAATTTACACTTATAATCATTTCCTAACTTTATCATTTGGTGAGATATTTATATTTTAATTATATATCATTTAACAATTAAATAATTAAATAATTAATTAAATATAAATATCTCAAATATGTATTATATTTACTTTAAATATCTCAAATACATATATATATAAATGATATATGTCAAATACCTTTATTTGAAAATTTATTAATATGTATTTAATAATATCATATATTAAATACAAATATACATTAATTAGGAAATGACGGTTCGGCTCGTTTGCATGTATTTTTCGTTTAACAATTAAACGATTTATAAATAATCATCATTATTCATAAAAGTTGCCCTAATGCTCTACGAGTATATTTCATTAGTGAGACTCTTTAGATTCAGGTATATCCGTCACAAAATCCAATTTCATGTCCATAATTTACCCACCCGTAAATTATGACGACCAATGATAAACTAGCTGAATCATATAGGTCGAGGTCATTACATACGTATAATCACTCCGTCATAGGTATCCGGATAATGCCAGAGATATAGATGTAAACGTCAAATCTCTATATGTATTATCCCGTCGACGATTCTATTAGCAATCTATAAATAACATTCGGAACTCACTTGCGAAGTATACTATGGGCATAGATTTAACTGATTGCTAATCACATATGGACTACTTATGCTCTGTACACAGAACTGACGGATCATATCTTGACATACACAGGATATCCTGAGGATCGGTCCACACCCAACGAACAGGCGGAGGTCTGATCTAAATAGATCGGTGACGTGACTGCCATCTAAGTGTGGAGGATGTCTCATACATCCACAATGGTGTCTCAAGTCGAAGGACCATTATACTACTCAACCCGAGAAGATTCTTATTGACGTTGGTGTACCATCCATTAAGAATCTTCGGTGAGCCGTTCAGTGTTTATCCACTATAAACACTTACACATCTATACGAGTCTCCCCAGACTCATTGTTCATTGGGATAAACCATCAGACCAAGTCTCGATATACGACATGTGTTGGTCTCAACGGATTTGACTAACTACCTGTGTTAGTAAATCTTGACCAGGAACAATATTTGATAATATACATTTAGCAGTGACACTTCCCAATGTCAATTACAAACTACCTTTGTAATTGTGTACTGCATTATATATTATCGGGCCTTTGTCTAATATATACATATCACTAAACCACATTTAGTTTCAATCTAATCGTAATCAGATCGAATACGTATATAAAAACAAGAGGTGCAACCATAAATAAGTAATATTATGGAAAAAAGAATTGATCGTATTCATGAATCAGACATAAATACGATGCGGATTGGCGCTCTGAGCACCAACCCCAACAATTTCTCCCACTTGCTATTGTGTCAATCCACGGTATCATATACACATCTCAAAGTGTATCGTATACTCATGGCTCTCAAAAGCTCACCTAGCACTTAAGAAGTAAACAACAAGAAGTAAGTCTGCTATAACATATTGAGTTTTTCAAACAAACTCCATCGTTTCCCATAGCCAGCATCATTAATATTTTGTAGAATCTAAATTATACATTAATATGACTCTGATGTTACATCAGTATTGTGTTACAACTACTGAGTTGTCCAAGTATTCAAGGATCGGATCATAAATATTATGTAGACAACCGCAAGCACAATACCAAGGTGAAAACTTCTAATTATAAGGTCACTATGCAACTTCATAAGTCAGTACTTCATAAGTTGCATCTAATTCCACTGAAAAAGTAGAATCCTCTATGATACTCCCACTGCATCTTTTCTGACTCTTTATGACGTAGACTATCTAACGTTATAATTAGTCTCAAAACTAATATGACCCTAATGGTTGCAGACTGTATTCTCCATGAATTAGAAACTCGTTCTTAATATCTCAAAGATCACAAAGAAAGTGTTTCAAGATCCATCTTATGGTCTATAGGATATCAAAATAACTCGTAACAATTACGATTAAATCGATATCTTAATCGTACATAATAAAGTATTCATTATGTCATCATCAAATGATACATAATATTGATTAGACATTCTAATCAATATCTCTTTCGAAAAAGGAATCATCCTTTACGAAAGATGAATACTATATACAAGACACACATTAACTGTCAAACAGTTATACTAACTGTCATACAGATAGCCTAGTTATGTCCTTTATTAGATCATATCTAATGTACGACTAATAGGAGTATCTCACAAGTCTTCAAGTTTTATATCATATATAAAACTTTATATCAAATATAACAGAGACTACTTCCACTTCTATCACGGAGTAAAGACGACTTAGGTAAACCTTTTACCTTACAAACATCTAATTATTACTATAATAATGATAATGTTGTTAGGATATATAACACTAGAAAGTAATTTGTACGCTCTCACTAACCCTTCAATCACATATGTATTCTCTATACTTTGACAAGATCAGACAATCTGACTGATATCAAAAATAGAGAACACAGATTTCTGGAAGACTTATCCGAGTCTACAATAGGCTCTATAAGCTAGCACACTAAACTGCGATCTCAGTAGAACACAAACTCTAAGGCCATTCCAGAATGAACTCTTCAAACAAAGAAATCACAACTGATCTCTTATATGGATAAGTCATTCAAAAACACCACTTTGCATTCTTTAGCTAAAATGTACAATTTAATATCAACATTAACCAATATATCTTTAATTGTTCAATTAGTGTGACTAGAGAGAAGTTTTCTCAAAATCTACAATAGATTGCTGAGTATAACTTTTCTCACTGTCATACTATAAAGGTCAAACCTTTAATAAGCTCACATTGCTTTTGCTGCGCAAACAATTAGTACAAATCATGAACTAATTCATAATTAAAGCTTAATCAAGTTCAAAACTTTATCGTAGTAATCTACGAACAATCTTAGATCTATGGTTCAATGATGAACTTCCAGAATCGATATTAAATATCGCTCCATTATAAGTTATAGGATAATTTTCTTCGGTAAGAAAACAACAGAACCATTAAGTATCAAATACTCATAAATGATTCTGTTATCCTATTATACTTATATAGAAGATGTATAAGGGTTGTTTCATCTTATAATTACGTAGTTTCATTTATAGCTTATCATTCTCACATTTAACTTCAATAAGTCAAGTCTTTTCTATAATAATTAACATTCGGTGTTACAACACTAAGTAATATAACAATTTTATTACTTAGGATCGTAGGAAATATATTCTATTAAATAGAATACAATATTCTATTAAACAGAATAAATGATAAACTTTTACTTATACCTCTGAGGTGTAAGTAATTTCCATTATATAAATATTATATAAAAGAAAGATTCAAATCTCAAACATTTCAAGATTCAGATTTTCTACCTATACATATCATATATGTAACTGTAGAAATTAATGGAACCTAAATTAAAAAAGATGAACTAGTGTTACTGGAGCGTATCCCCAAGAGTATTGAAACTAATTCGGTAACTTTCAATATCAAACGAATCAAATCATATAAGATTCGACTGCTCCCATACTCAATTCCATCAAGATGGAATCGTAGAAGAAGAATATTGAATAAGAATCACATTCATTAAATAAATTTAGAACTAATTGCCTTAAATTCATATGTTTGATCGTATCAAATATCTTTAAACAATTTAAAGACTTGTTATGAATTTTAAGGATCAACGTTTTCAAAATTTCAAATTGAATATATTTGAACAGTCAAAAATGTTCAATCTGCATTTCATTAGAACAGGTTGAAAGTTCTTGATCATTTCAAGACGTTCAATATGTGTTCTTTCAGAAACACGTAACTAAGTTATGACAATTCATCAACTAAGTTATGAAATAAAGAAAACTACCTTAAGCAATTATTATTTATTAAACTACATACATCCAATGTATTAGTTAAATAAATCTGGTGGTCCAATGACAAATCATTGGTTAAAGGAGATTTTAATCACCTTCCCGAATACAATATTCATTAAATGGATAAGGATATGTGGTGTGATCTCGTATTAAACCATCATTTACCATACGGAATAAGCATCTAATGCTTAAGTGATAAAATCTCATAAAGTACCGTTCTAAATTATTTACTTTACCGAATAATTTTTCTTAATGTTTATCTCAACGTCAATGACACTACTAGTTATATTTAAAATATATAACAATTGTTTATAAAGAATAAGTAATTATCCAATAGTCGCAAGTTCCGATATCAAATATCAAAATAATCATTAACTTATATTTTAAATAACTAGACGACAGATCTGGTATCCAATACCTATAGTTGTAGTATTGTGAAAATCGATATCATCTATACACAACTATACGCATCTCCTTTCTTTAGCTTTACTATTTGCATTTAACTATTCACAACAATTGTAAATAATTGATTAGCAAATTGTGTCAGACACATTGCCTCTAAAGGTCATTAAAGCTAAGAAATGTCATTACTAGATAAACAAATACCTAATGGGGCTTTCTTAATGTTAGTCAAGAATCTCGAGACATGAACTTATTCGTGTCAATTCTTAGTGCACAAGAAACTATTCTCTCTACAGAATAATATCCCAAAAGGGTTATCTATCTAGATTATCTATCATGACTTAGAAACTAAGTCATTAACCATCTTGAGTTTTCAAGAAAAATGGAACAACAGTTCCCGATGGTTTAGACCAATCTAAAAATATCCTAGTCTAATAGTATCTAGAACCTATTCTAGAATAACTGCAACCAAGAGTCAAGTCAGATAACATATCAAAATATGTGTGCAGTGAATAAAAGTTCAATTCTATAATCAACAGAATAAGGAAACAAACAAGCGGCAATTTCCATAATAATACACACTGCCTAAGTTATGGAATATTTTAAACTTAGCAGTGCCTCCCACTATTTTACGTAATACCGTAATCCCCAACGAAAAAATGAGAATTCAATAATTAAATCGAATTCCATAATGGGAAGTGGACCCCATGAATATATTTCGACTCAGAGGCACGGTCTCGCCTACGTATATTCACAGGTAGACAACTCATTGTCAATCACACTCGTTGTGACTCCTGGGTTTCCGGTCTGATCGTTTCTCGTTGTCACTGCTAGGGCAGGTCCACAAGGAGACGTACCAAGGTTAAACTCGTCAATGATAAACTCAAGCTACTTGCGTAATCCTGACAGCTAGGGCACGTTCAGGATTCCGCTTTTGCTTGAATTTATCTAGTATCTGATATACATCCGGCATAAATAAATCTCTATCGGCTACGCCCTCACAGCAGAGGCACGATCTCGGATGTAGTCACGAAAAAATATTCATAAACTGTATTGACAAGACGAACCAAGAAACAAGTATTCTAAATACCAGTTACTTTAAAACCTTATTAAGCGGGGATATTCCATAAAGTGTCATACACTTTAAATTTAATCAAATTAAATGGAAGCATGCATGTATCAAGTAAAGAAAAGAACAAAAAATGGGGCAATCATATTAGAGTGTCCAGAATCAGACTCGCTCTGATACCATTTTGTTGGGGTTTTATGACGGGATATCGGTAATGCAGCGGAATCGCGGAAAATCAAAATTTTCGATTTCAAATCTTTTTCTCGGATTAATTAAATAAACTTATTTATTTAATTATCCAATTATCAAATTATGAAAAATTACACAAGAAATCATATTTCTTGGTAATTACTGAATTACCTCATAACTTTGTAAATTAATCATTTTAGTCCAAAAATTATCAAATATAATTTTGAATGATTCTATATCATTTCTAAAATGTTTTTCAACACATCTAATGCATCAAAATCAGATTTCACACAAATTTCCAATTTTTGAGCTAATTGCTGTGAACCCCCAAATTTTCTAATTAATTGCAATTTGGTCCATTTTGTTCAAAACAAGCCAAGATTAAATCCAATCAACCTAAAATTTTACATGCATCATATTCATACCATAATACATCACATATATGAAACGCCCCAAATTTGGAGCGGGTTATGAACCCTAATTTTTCAATTTCATCATATTGAGCAATTTTACCAAATCTTTAAAATCCAACACTTTAATTAATTCAATACTTCACCAATCTAGCCTCACCACTTTGAAACAACTCTAGAACAATTCTAGGTCACCAAGGAGTGGCTTACTAACTCTATAATGGCAACTTGATTTTCCAAAAATCAAAAATAAAGCTTTGAAACCATTTCAAGCTTACTTACATGCATCAATCTTTCATCAAAGTTCACAACCAAAATAAACACAAACAATAAGAAGAGAGACAACACCAAAGCAACACAAAAGGATGCTAAGCATGTTAGAAACAATTTTCATCTTGAAGACTTTGAAGAAAAACTTACAAAAACATGATTTTTCCAAGCTTTCTTCTTTAGGCCTTCAAGCTTTTCTCTCATCTTCTTTTATGTTTATTTGGTATCTAATGAACTTCTCTAACCCTAAAAGATGAAACAAAATGATATATACCTCACCCAAAATGCCCTTGGCCGAAATTGGAGGCAATAATATCTAGATATTAAATTTTTGTTTCATTTAAATTCAACTTGTCAACTTGCAACTTTAATCATCAAACCATTTAATGAATAAAGTAAGTCAACAATTGCAACTCAAAAATATAACAATTATATTTATTTTAGGGTGTTGGCCGAATTTGACAAAAAGAAAAGGAAATTGATATTTCAATTTTAAACAATTTGAAACAAATATCTTAAGAAGTCAAAACCAATTTGACAACCTTTTCCTTTAAGTATAAGTCAACAATTTACACTTATAATCATTTTCTAACTTTATCATTGGTGAGATATTTATATTTTAATTATATTAATCATTTAACAATTAAATAATTAATTAAATACAAATATCTCAAATATTTTTATTATATTTACTTTAAATATCTCAAATACATATATATAAATGATATATGTCAAATACCTTTATTTGACAATTTATTAATGTGTATTTAATAATATCATATATTAAATAAAAATAAACATTAATTAGGAAATGACGGTTCGGCCCGTTTGCATGTATTTTTCGTTTAACAATTAAACTATTTATAAATAATCATCATTATTCATAAAAATTGCCCTAGTGCTCTACGAGTATATTTCATTAGTGAGACTCTCTAGATTCAAGTATATCCGTCACAAAATCCAATTTCGTGTCCATAATTTACCCACCCGTAAATTATGACGACCACATATAAACTAGTTGAATCATACAGGTCAAGGTCATTGCATACGTATAATCCTTATGTCACAAGTATCCGGATAATGCCAGAGATATAGATGTAAACGTCAAATCTCTATAGGTATTATCTCGTCGACGATTCTATTAGCAATCTATAAATAACATTCGGAACTCACTTGCGAAGTATACTATGGCCATAGATTTAATTGATTGCTAATCACATATGGACTACCTATGCTCTGTACACAGAACTGACGGATCATATCTTGACACACACAGGATATCCTGAGGATCGGTCCACACCCAACGAACAGGCGGAGGTCTGATCTAAATAGATCGGTGAAGTGACTGTCATCTAAGTGTGGAAGATGTCTCATACATCCACAGTGGTGTCTTAAGTCGAAGGACCACTATGCTACTCAACCTGAGAAGATTTTTATTGACATTGGTGTACCATCCATTAAGAATCTTCGGTGAGTCGTTCAGTGTTTATCCACTATAAACACCTACACGTCTATACGAGTCTCCCCAGACTCGTGGTTCATTGGGATAAACCATCAGACCAAGTCTCGATATACGACATGTGCTGGTCTCAACGGATTTTACTAACCGACCGGTGTTAGTAAATCTTGACCAGAAACAATATTTGATAATATACATTAGCAGTGACACTTTCCGATTTCAATTACAAACTACCCCTTTATTCTTATAGATCAACGTCAGGACTCGCAACCACCGTCGACGCCGTGAAAAGACGCCGTCAAGCCCAAATCAGTGAGTGGAGATTTATTTTCTTTTTACAAGTTGATTCTATACTTACTTGTTTCAGCTTTAATATCTATTTCAAGACTTATTTTAAAAGCTTTAGAGCGTTAGCCTTGTTTAGTTTTCAGATACTTGTTACCTGGGATTTGATTTAAAGTTTTAAAAATTTTATTAGCAGTATTTATAAGTTTTTCGGGGCATGAGGTAAAAACTCACCCCAGTATGTAACTTGATACAGTGGAATTGATGGATCCAGAGACATGTGCACATGTGGAGGACTGAGGGGACGCTCTCAGATCCTCGAGCCGGGATATGGGGGACGGCGATACGTAACGCCCCTAGATCCTAAGTGCTCAGATGGTACATTCCTGGGCAGAGATGTGCCTACGAACGGAGATGCGCCTACGGGCGGAGATGCGCCTACGGGCGGAGATGCGCCTACGGGCGGAGATGTGGTGACCTTGGGAACGCCCCAAGGCTCCAGTTAGGCGTATAGGGGGACGTCGATACGTAACGCCCTCATACGTCCAGGTTTTCAAACAGCGATTCAGATTTCAGAAAAAAAATTTCAGTTTTCAGATTCTCAGTATACAGTTTTCAGAGTTTCAGTACATAATTTTCAGAATTCAGATTTTTAGCAACGAGTTTTAAGAAACTAGATTTTCAGAAACAGTTTTCAAAAACCAGAGTTTCAAAGACAGTTTTCAGAAAGATGAAGTTTCAGAAACAAAGATTTCATATAAAGACATTTTGAATATATGGTTTTGAGTTCAAAAGATTTTTACATCAGTTTTCAATTATAGTCCACTCACTTAGAATGTACGACGATCTAACCCCCCCTCTCCCAGTATTTATTTTGCAAGAATTCCATGAGGATGAGCTCGGGAGGACGGATACTGATGTAGTTACCAGGGTGGGAGTCCACCAGCATTGAGTCATATAGCATGAGAGTCCAGTCAGTGTCAAGTAAAAGATTCTTGTATGCATTAGTGCAGTATTAGTCATTATTGAGTATCTGTCAATGTTTGTAAAGAAGAGTATTCAAAGTACACAGACATGAGACATAAAAGTATTTTAAATTGAGGTTAGGTGTCTATGCATAACATTGCATCTGAATAGATTAGAATACAGTCAGAAAGTCAAAGGCTTATGGGGTTAGTCCTGCTATCCCCTTGTTGGATAATATGACCCATAGCGTCACTATTTGCACAGATCATTGTGTTGTTGTAGCAAATTAACTATGTAATAAGGAAATTGCACTCTCATCATTTGTGATTAGATCACCATAGATATATAAATGAAGAGAGGTCCATATGATTAGTTCCTGGATTGAGATGATATGAGACAGTATCAGTCCACGAAGGATTAATCATTAAATATCCCTAGCCGTAGTATTATCGAGACTGGACATCGATAATGCGGAATAGGCTAGTATTGCACTTGTGTGCGTTGTGAGGGCACAACGGCATAGTTCTCATATATATAAGTGTTGGATACTTATGCAAGTGCGATAGGAGGTCGTGTTTCACCGATGGTATGGGAAACAGCTTCGCTCTGGATAGACCCCTCGGAATCCCATTGGTATTATGACTATGTGTCTATGGGAGGCCGAAATCAAGGTAGGTGTGTATAGTCTTAACCTGAGACTTGCATCGCTAATACTTACGATAATCGATAAACTTTGGTTTTTGTGGTAGGGGACTTTAAACAGGTTCTGAGTACACCACTTCTGGGTTTATCAGAGAGTCGTAGAGTATTGGGTGTGATGTCAAGACGGAAGTGTCACTTCAGTCATATTGGAGTTGATGTCACACAGGATACGGTACTAGTGCTCTTGAGTGTTGCACAACCAATCGGGATATTGTGACCAGGTCATGTATATCCGATTATAGAGACTATGTTACCAGACATCCGATATGTGCTTCGGACGGGGTAGACACTTATCCAGCCCCAGCCCTAGCACGTGATTATCCGATACTGGACCGATATGCACAATACAATGGTATACTACGCTTGATATAGATCTTAATATTCTTATAAGGATATGTCCGGAGAATTGGGTAGACTTGGTGCTTTGCTAGGAGTCGACCTTGTCTCGTAAATCGGTAGAACGTAGTACTTGGTACGTACGTGATTCGGATACTCCGACGACCGTATTTACTGCCAACTTATCCGGAGATCTCATGGGTTGCTTCCCGATAATCCACCGATGACGCACAACTCGCACTCTTGAATAATCTGGGATTATATAGAAGAGAGAGAGAAAATTAATCTAGGATTAATTACGAAGATATTTTATCTAGGATAAAATATCGTCTAGAGAGAGATAACGATTAATTTGGAATTAATCGATAAATTAATATATTCGATATATTAAATGAAATTAGATTTCGACGCGGAATTAAAATTAGATTTTAATTCGGGCGAACGAATTAATTTAGAATTAATTCGTTAGCGACGTGAATAGTGAATTCGCTAGGCGTAATCATTTAATTACGACGCGACGGAAAAATCGTTAATTTGGAATTAACGAACCCGAGCCCGAGTGTGATTGCGAGCGCATTCGTATTTCGAATTCGAGTGCGGCATCGCAAGTCGCATCAAGCGTCAAATCATTCGTCACATCAAGCGTCAAAACAAATGTCACTTGAGTGATGTGATTGATTGATGTGATTGATTGATTGAAAGACATGTCACTTTTTTAAAGTAGATGTGACTTGATGGACATGTGATGGACTTTTGACTTTGGAGTGTGGAACACTCAAGGACATTACAATAGATTTAATTTGTTTTTTAAAAGCAAATTAAATGGTAAAAACATTTGTTATTTTTTGGAAAATATATAAACAAATGTTATACCACTTTTGTAATAAGTCTTCACACAATTTTCATCTCTCTCTCTCACCATTTTTCTCTCTTCCTCACGCAAAAATGAAAGATTTCTTCACTAGTTTGAACCAGTTCAGGCGTGAGTTTTTGGGAAGCAAGAGTTGGGTTTTCATGGTGATAACCGCAAGTGCTAGCACACTACGAGTCTTGCGAATGTGGTAGGGAGGTTCACCCATCAGCCGGGATCCGTTCGACGAAGCTCGGAGCTCCGTTTTCTCAGCTCAAAACCGAAATTTGGAGGCAGTGGACTGCCAGCAGTTTGGCGTGAAGGGCAGTGCGTTTTTGGGCTTCATTCGTCTTCAAATCGACTCAACCGATCGATGTGAGTATTCCGCTACCTCCGTTGATGTATTCACGCATTGTTTTCATGTCTTGTTTGATCTTGGGACCTTAATAAAAACCAACACCCCTGCCGGTAACATCTCACAGTCTGGGGATGTTACACTCCCACACCACTATGATTAATGGGACTGGTGATGTGGAACTGAAGTTCACATATGGGAAGACTATTATTCTCAAGGATGTGTTGCATACTCCTAAGATAAAAAAGAACTTGATTTTAGGTCATCTCCTGAACAATGCTGGGTTTACACAAACTATTGGGGCTGATTTGTATACTCTTACTAAAAATAATATTTTTGTGGGAAATGATTATGTTATTGATGGAATGTTCAAACTCAACGTTGCTATTAATAAAACTGGTTCTTCTACTTACATGTTGTGTTCCTTTAATGTTTAGCATACTCGACTTTGTCATGTTAATAAACAGATTATTAAGAATATGAGTAATTTAGGTTTAATTCCTGAATTGTCTTTCAATGATTTTGAAAAATGTGAATTTTGTAATCAAGATAAAATTACTAAAACTCCACATAAATATGTAATTAATGAATCTGAACCATTAGATTTAATTCATTCAGACATTTACAAGTTTGGTGGTAAATTAACTAGAGGTGGAAAACAGTATTTTAACACGTTCATTGATGATTGTTCAAATTACGCATATGTTTATCTTATGAAAAATAAAAGTGAAGCGTTTGACATGGTTAAACTATTTCACACAGAAATTGAAAATCAATTTAATAGAAAAATTAAAAGATTTCATAGTGATAAAGGCACTGAATATGATTCAGGTATTATTCATGAGAAAATTACACCTTATTCTCGAAAGGAAAAATCGAAAGGAAAAATAGAACTCATGTTGAAGCTGTAGTTTCTATTTTAATTAATTCTGGTGCTGGCTCATTTTGGTGGGGAGAAATTTTATTGACTATTTGTTATGTTTTGAATAGAGTGCCTAAGTAAAATGATAAAGTTTCAATTTATGAAATTTTGAAAAATAGAAAATCTAACTTGTCATATCTTAGAACTTGGGGTCACTACAAGAAAACTGTCAAATAGCGACGGAAAAATCCGTAGCTAATCTGTCACTAACTGACCACTAGCGACGGAAAAATTACGTCTGTATTTTGTTGGTCGCAAAAACAATATCGACGGAAATATTGCATCTGTCGCTAAAATTAGCGACGGAATTTTATTTTTGTCTCTAATTAGAAATGAAAATTATGTCTTTAATTAGTGATGAAAATTATTATGTCGCTAAATAGTGACGGAAAATTCTGTTGCTATTTAGAGACGGAATAATTTTCATCGCTAAATAGCGATGGAAATTCTGTTTCTATTTAGAGACGGAAATACTTCTGTCGCTAAATAGAAACAGAATTTATGATTTAGTTTTAAATATGATTTAGTGATATGCATATATTAGACAAAGACCCGATAATATATAATGGAGTGCGCAGTTACAAAGTAATTTGTAATTGACATTGGGAAGTGACACTACCAAAAATATATTATCAAATAAAATTCATGGTCAAGATTTACTAACATGGGTCTGTTAGTAAATTTAAAATTTACCAATTAGAGACAGAATTTCCGTAACTATTTCATAGCTATATATTTAAAAAAAATTAAAACGAAAATTTTAAAATTTTAGATAGGCGGGAAATTTAAAATTTTAAAGATGCATGAAACTTTTAAAATTTTAGAAAGGAAAAAATTTTAAAATTTTAGAGAGGTGAAATTTTATAATTATATAGATGTTAGAAATTTATAAATTTTTGAGAGAGGAAATTTTTAAATTTTAGATAAGGGAAAATTTTAAAATTTTTGAATGGTGGAAAATTTTAAAGAATTGACTTTTTTAAGGTTATACATAAATCTTCAATTCCACAAGACACCGTAACGTCCACCACAAGCTTCGACACACAACCATCCATTTACGCCACTTTAAACCAAAAAAAAAAATATTAGTGTTTTTTTCTTAGGAAATTTTAAAAGTGGAGATCAGAAAAATGAGAGATTGATAATGAGAGTTGAGGTATGAAAAAAATTGATGGTATATGTGTTAGGATTGGTGCTCCGAGCGTCAATTTTATTATGTATTTCTATGTAAATACTAATGTAACGTTTTATTATGAATAAAATGAACAGTTTCTTTTATATAACTTCTTATTTTATATGGTAAAGACGTAACCGACCTTAGAATGATTAGTTATGATACAGTTGCAAAAACGTCGCAACTGACATTGAGTTGTATCATGATATTGTCATTCTTAGAAAGTTCCCGGTCAAGGTTTACACAACTTGGTCAGTAAAGTAAACTCGTAGAGACTGGTACATGTCGTATATCGGAATCTTGGATTCCGATGGTTTCTCAGTGAACCATGAGTCTTGGAGGCTCGTATAGATGTGTAGGTGTTTATAGCGGATGAACACTGAACGACTCACCGAAGATTCTTAATGGATGGTACACCAACGTCAATAAGAATATTCTCGGGTTGAGTGAGCATAGTGATTCTTTGACTTGAGATACCACTATGGATATCTCAGTTATCCTCCACACTTAGATGACAGTCACGTCACCGATCTATTTAGATCAGACCTCCGTCTGTTCGTTGGGTTAGACTGATGCTCAGGATATCCTGTGTGTATCAAGATAGGATCCGTCAGCTCTGTGTACAGAGTATAGGTATTCAATATGATATTAACAATCTGTTAAATCCATGGGCCCGTGGTACACTGTAGAAATTAGTTCTATGTGTTTTTTGAGGGATTGCTAATAGAAACGTCGACGTGATTATATCTATAGAGATTTGACGTTTGTATCTATATCTCTGGATTAATCCGGATACCTATGACAGAGGGATTATACGTATGCAGTGACCTCGACCTGTATGATTCAGTGAGTTTATCCGTGTTCGTCATAATTTACGGGTGGGTGAATTATGGACACGTAATTTGATTTCGTGACAGATATGTCTGAATCTAGAGAGTCTCACTAATGAAATTTACTCGTAGAGCACTATGGCAACTGTTATGAATAATACTAATTATTTATAACTCGTTTAATGGTTAAACGAAAAATACATGCAATCGGGACTTATCGGTCATTTCCAATATTGATGTGTATTTTATTTAATACTTGATTTTATTAAATGCACATTAATAAAATATCAAATTGTGATATTTGACTTATATCATTAATATATGTATTTGAGATATTCAATGTAAATATAATACATATATTTAAGATATTTATATTAATTAATTAATTCATTAATTGTTATAAATTAAATTAATTTATAAAATAAATATCTTAAGTCATGATTAAAGTGAGAAATGACTTGATATAATTGGAACACATTTTTGCAACTTTATTAAAGTTAAAGTGATGATTTATTATAGGCAAAATTTGTACCAATGATATTGATTCAAAAATTAAAGTAATTGTTTACTTTATTGTTGAAAAAATCGGCAAGGGTGAACAAAAATTGATTTTGATCAATTCTTGCTCATTCACGAGACATCACAAAAATTAGAAAATAAAGGATTGAGAGCATTTTGGTGAAGAAAAGAAAAGAAAGGAAAACAAAGGCAATAGACTTGATTTTGTAAGTTCTTTTCAAATTTCTTCCTACATGAAAAATGTTTCAAATATTCTTAGCTTCAATTGTGTTGTTAAAATTGTTGATTTTGTAAGGCCTCTATTCTTTTAGTTTCTAATTAAAATTGTTGGATGTTTGTTGGATGTGTTTAAGCATGTAGAATTAATTTATTTGCTTATTAATGTAATTAAGCTTAATAAATTAATTGGAAAATTAAAGTTGCTATTCTAGAGTTAATTAGCCATTCATAATTAGCCTATAATTGTTCTTGATTAATTTCATCATGATGAGAATTAATTGGTGTAGTAATTTGAAGATTAAAGTGTTGAATTTTAGTAATTTAGTGTAAATTGTCAATTTGAGTGATTTCTGAAATTAGGGTTCTAAACCTACTCAAATTTTGGGGCTTTTCATATATAAGCTTTAATTTGATGTATATTTGATGCATGTAAAATTTGGGATTAATTGGATTTGATCTTGATGTGTTTTGAGCATTTTGGGCCAAATTGCAATTAATTAAAGTTTAGGGGCTGTTTCGCAAATTCCAGAAAAAAACTGGGCTGTTGGCACAATTCTGGAAAATATTCTGGTTTTGTTGCAAAACTTGTAAAATTACTTTTGGGTTAATTTGGAATTAATTAAATATGTAATTGTCATATTTAAAACCAAAATAATTAATTTGTAAAAGTTTGGGGTAATTTTGTAATTAAAAGAAATATTATTTCTTGGGTTATAATTTCACAATTTAAGTATTTGTTAATTAAATAAATAAGTTTATTTAATTGTTCCAAGAAAAAATTTTGAAATCGGAGAAATCGTTTTTCCGCGTTCCGCTACGCTAACCTTGTAATTCCCAATAAAACCCCAACAATATGGAATTGAGTAGGAAATTTTTGAATGATGTATTGGAGTTGAGAGTTAAAAAGATTGTGGTGTATATATAGAGGAAAAAATTAGAGAAGCGGGAAGATTTGTAAATTTTGTTGACATTTGAAATTTTCGTAAGGCGGTAAATTTTTGAAAATATTGGAGGGATTGAAAATTTTAAATATTAGCGACGGAATAGAGATTTCGTTTCTATTTAGCGACGGAATAGAGATTCCGTTTCTAATTAGCGACGGAAAATCCGTCTCTATTATTAAAAAAAAAAAGTGGCTCCGAAATGAATAAATTTTTGGGGGGATCGAAAATTTTAAAATTAGCTACGGAATTTTAATTTAGTTTCTAATTAGCGACGAAAAAATTTTGTTTCTAATTACCAATAGTTTTAGAAATTAGAAATTAAAATAAATAAAAAATAATAATTTAAAATTAGCGACATAATATTAATTCCGTTTCTAATTAGCGACAGATTAGCGACAAAATAATTATCCGTTTATAAATGAAATTAGCGACGGAATAATAATCTGTTTCTAATTAGCGACGGAATTTCATTTCCGTTTCTAATTAGCGATGAAATTTTAATTCTGTTTCTAATTACCGACGGAAAAATTTTGTTTCTAATTACCAATAGTTTTAGAAATTAGAAATTTAAATTTAAATGAAAATTAAAATTTAAAATTAGCGACGGAATAAATATCTCGTTTCTATTTAGCGACGGAATATTAATTTTGTTTATTAATTTGAGTACATTCTCTCAGGAACTTAGTTTCGTTGAAATTAAAAATAATTACTTGGAAGCTCGATAAATGCATGAGTTAATTTAAAATTAACTTGTTTTATTAAGATTAAGATTATTTCATGTACATGTACAATCGTTGTTTGAATCTTGAGCTTATTAATTTGAATTTAAATTTAGTTTATATACATGTATAATTATTTTTAAAATCTTAAACTTTTTAAATTATATTCATATTCATTTAGAAGAAATAAAATATATTACCCACCGACTTCCATCAAATAAGAGGATAACTCAAATTATGAATGTATTAAGGAGAAGTTTTGGGAGGGTTGAGGATGGATGAGGAGTTTATGAAGAGTTTTTGAAATTAAGTATATATGGATATGTGAGGGATCAGTGATTAATAGATAATTTATATATATATATATATATATATATATATATATATATATATATATATATATATATATATATATATATATATATATATAATTAAATCTCAGTCACATACACATGGCATAAAATCTTAAAAGTTAAAGAAAGCTCAAATTATGTATGTGTTGTGATTCTGGACTTTTAGTTGCTTTTTTTTTTTTACTTAAAAAATATATATATATTTTTAATAATTTTTTTTATTTCGTTATCTTGAATTCAACTTGTTAAAGTGAAGACGGTCATATGCTACAAAAATAATCCATCACTAAGTTGCCATTGATAACGATAATATATATATAATGTTAATTAACAATCAAAATATATATATAAAAAATAAGGCTAATGAAACCAGCTCATAATACAAGTTGCTTTGAGATGATCAATTACATATCACGATCATATCTTTTAACTCTCGGAAAAATAAATGACATACAAAAATTATCATGAGTTTTGATTTGAAAGTTGAAATAACACTAATTTTGTTTTTCTAAATGGAATTAGCGACAAAATAATAATCCGTTTCTAATTAGCGACGGAATTTCAAATCCGTTTCTATATAGCGACGGAATATTAATTCCGTTTCTAATTAGCGATGGAATAATAATCTGTTTCTAAATGAAATTAGCGACGGAATAATAATCTGTTTCTAATTATTGACGGAATTTCATTTCCGTTTCTAATTAGCGACAGAAAAATTCTGTTTCTAATTACCAATAGTTTTAGAAATTAGAAATTAAAATTAAAATTTAAAATTAGCAACGGAATAAATATCTCGTTTCTATTTAGCGACGGAAAAATTCCGTTTCTAGATGAAATTAGCGACAGAATAATAATATGTTTCTAATTAGCGACGAAATTTTGTTTCCGTCTCTAATTTAGAGATGAAAATTTTTTTGTCGCTAAATTTCGTCCCTAATTTCATTATCCGTTTCAATTCCGTCTCAATTCTATCGTTAAACTTTGAAACGGAATATTCCGTCGCTAAATTATGTCGCTAAAACTGTAATTTCTTGTAGTGGATCGCCTTGCCTATGTTAGAATTTCTGACCCTAAGAGAATTAAACTTGCTAGTAGAACATATGAATGTGTTTTTATTGGTTACGTTGTTAATAGTAAATATATAGATTTTATGATTTGAAAAATCATGTTGTAATTGAATCCGTTGATGCTGATTTCTTTGAGAATACTTTTCCTTTTATTTTGAAGAGTAGTGGGGGCTCATCTTCTAATATTAATCCAATGATAGAAGTTAATGAATCTGATAAGGAAATTGAATATACACTAAGAATGAGTAAACAATTTAGAACAATTAAAGATTTTGGTCCTGATTTTTATGCACACCTTAGAAGAATATCCTACTACTCTAAAAGAAGCATTGTCATCTTTAAATGTAAATTTGTGGCAAGAAGCAATAAAAGATGAAATAAGTTGCTTAGAGTCTAATAAGACACATTTTGTGGAGTTACCTCCAGGTTTCAAAACCATAGGTTGTAAATTGATACTTAAGAATGAATTAAAACCAGATGGTTCAGTAGATAAATATAAGGTTAGACTTATTGCCAAATGGTATAAACAAATAGAGAACATAAATTTCTTTGACACTTTTTCACCAGTAACTATGATTACCTCTATTCGTGTGCTCATTTCTCTTGATGCAATCCATGAACTTGTTGTGCATTAAATGGATGTTAAAACTGTATTTTGGAATGGTGAATTAGAAGAAGAGATTTACATGTACCAACCTGAAGGATTTGTAATACCTGGCCAAGAAAGTAAAGTTTGTATACTTGATAAATCTCTATATGATTTAAAACAAGCACCTAAATAATGGTATGAGAAATTTGATAACATAATTTTAGCAAATGGATCTAAAGTGAATGAAAGCGATAAATATATATATTATAAATCAAAAAATGAGATTTTTTCTATTATATGCTCATATGTGGATGATATTATATTTGGTTCAAATATCCATATTGTGAATGATGTTAAATCTATGCTATGTGCTAATCTTGATATAAAAGACTTAGGTGAAGCTAGTGTAATTTTAGGAATTAAAATTACTAGGTCCGAAAAGAGAATTTCCTTAGATCAATCGCATTACATCGAGAAACTATTGAGGAAATAAAATTACTTTGACTGTAAACCTGCATGTACACCTTATGATCCTAGTGTAAAGTTGTTCAAGAACACCGGTGACAGTGTTAGACAAACTGAGTATGCGAGCATCATTGGTAGTCTTTGCTACTGATTGTACTAGACCTGACATTGCCTATGTCATACAATTATTATGCAGATTTACTAGTAGACCTAGTATGGAGCACCGACATGCTATTGAGAGGGTTATAAGATACTTGAAAAAGACCATAAACCTAAGATTACACTATCAAAGGTTTCCCGCTGTCTTTGAAGGATATAGCGACGTTGATGGGAACACCCTTTCAGATGATTCCAAGGCTACTAGTGGATACATTTTCAGCATAGCTGGTAGGGCTGTCTCTTGGAAATCCAAGAAACATACCATCTTAGCTCAATCCACTATGGAGTCTGAGATGATTGCACTGGCATCAGCGGGTGAAAAAACACATTGGTTAAGAAGCTTGCTATCAGATACCCCTTTATGTGAGAGATTGATACCGGCTGTCTTGATCCATTGTGATAGTACCGCGACTATTGCAAAGATTTAGAATCGTTATTATAACGTTAAGAGACGACAAATACGTCGTAAACACAGCACAGTTAGAGAATATCTCTCTACTGGAGCTGTAATAGTGGATTATGTACAGACTGACGATAACCTAACTGACTCGTTGATGAAAGGTTTAACAATAGAGAAGTTATTCAACACCTCAAAAAGAATGGGACTACTGCCATTAAATAATTAAATTACTTGTGATAGTAACCCGACCTATAGATCGGAGATCCCAAGAAATAAGTTCAATGGGTAATAACAAGTCATAAAGTAATGAGAGTTGAATCATGCTGATAATCGACGAGTTTCATTATGAGAGCGTGATATCCTGAAGAGATATAAGGATGAATTATTTAATTGTTAATGTGTTTTATACTTTATGTAGAGTGGAGTACCTAGTTGTAGATGTACTCATGATAGACACACCTATGTGAATGTAGAAGTGTGGCTAGAGTATTCACTATATTGGGATATACGTGCACGACCGCAATGCACAGGCTTTTTACTTCACCTTGAAAGATCTGTGTGTGTAACGTTGTCAGAGATAAAGTTCAAAACAACGAGTTACTCTAATATATTCTGAATCGTCGACACCATGTAAAGGTTCACGTCGACATACACTATTATTTATGCACAACCTTATGTTATATTTCTCGATGAAAATATTTTATTAAAATTCAAGTGGGGGATTGTTGTACATTTGAATTTTAAATGAGGAGTTAAAAATTTATTTTGAAACCATCATTTACTACCTCCTCCTATAATGTAAAGTTACAATACCAATTTATTGTTTATAAAGTGTTATGTTGTGAATTGGGTTTGGGCCCCAAGGGATACCCACTTTTATGAAAGGGTGAGGAGGTAGGCTAATGGTAGTTAACCACACACGTGCGCGCCGCTGTCGGTCGATCGATTCGGTTCGGGTCGGGTCGGGTGTGGGTGTTGTACATACTTTTTGGAGAAAATTCGTTTAAAAAATTCGTTTAATTTTTTTTAAGAACTAAAACATTTCAAAAATCAAATCTGTAACAGTTAAACGTTTTGAATGGTTTAAAATATTTTGGTTAATTGTAAAACGTTATGGTTGGTTTAATGTGCAACGTTTGTAAAATTAATTTAAAAAAGAAGTTTTGCTCATTATTTCGGAAATTTAATTACAACAAAAACGTTCAAAAAATTCCTCTATATAAAGAGATTGTTTTCTCATTTGCAAATACATAACTTGAAAAATTCTCTCTTATAATTCTTCATCAATTGTTATTCTTGTGTACTTGAGATTCCAAGCAAATTATTTTGGGTGCGAGCATACCAATCATTTTTTGTGCTAAATCGATTGAGACATAGTTTTATGTGCTTGTTTTATCCTGGGGATGTCGGGGCCGAAATATTGCAAGTACACATTATGGACAAAGCAGCAAAACGTCTTAAAGAGAGCGACCTAATCCGCGACTAAATCCAGTTTTAATTTTGTTTTCGTAATGAATAGTAATATTTTTCTTATTTTTCACATTATTTCAACAGCACAAGTCACAACGGATTTGTGTAAGAAACTTTTAAGGGATCCTATACCTGTTTGAGTGATTTGCGGTACCTTAAACCTCCTTGAAACAACCTTAGTTGTATTTCTTATACGTCCTATTTGACTGAACTCTCTATAAATAAAGTTTGGGATAACAAACCTATCCCATTAACAATAATGAAATCCAATCCACTTAGTTATTTCCGTTTTTAACTAGTCTTTAGTTTTTTTAGGTCGATTAGGTTTCATTAAAGTTAATTATGGAGAGTTTAATCAAGTAAGATGTATTAGAGAATTTAGGTTATAACTAATATTTATGAGAGGCTTATACTATACAAATCCGTTGGGTGCCCCCAAATTTAGGCACCAAATAATTCTTGTTTAGTTTTTGCATTAAACTTGTAACTTTGTTGGCATTTTAACACGACTGGCAATTGTCTCCCAAAGAGTTCATAGGTCCTCAAGATCAAAGGAAAGAATCACAAAATACCTTATCTATTTGGAAATTATATGAATTTACTTTAGAACCATTGACAAATCAACAGGAATAAACAATCACTGCTGCCAAAAGACTTATTTATTTACAATACAATGTTGGGCAAGCATGATGACAGATTGACAGAGTTAGAAGCAAGCTTGCAACTTGAAACTTGGCTATAAATCTTGTGGGTTCGGGAAATATGGTTCGCTTGAATAGTCAGTAAGCAGAAGGGTCACTGTCATCTTCATTGAGCTCAGAGAAGAACTGGTCCCCCAGAAGTTGAGAGGCTGAAGGTCTGGCCCTCGGCTGAGCTATACACGTAATTTTCTATAAATACTCTCACTTCAGGGTCTTTCACCTTGTTCAGAGCTTGGGGCTGAACTCCAGCTGTGACCTTCTTGTATATCTTGGCAACACTATCACACTCACTGTAAGGTATCTCCATAGTCACCATCTCTAGCATATGTCCAACATTTTACATCTGCTTAATCATCTAATTACTTATGGTTGCTAAATATATCAAATTAAACTACAGGAACACAAGAAAAGCTGACTATCTTGATTAAGTCTCTGCTAGAATGCTTATAAAATAAGGAACTGTAATTACCCGACCAATGTTCCCATTGATAAAGATGTTACTGCAATTGAGATCTCGGTGAATAATGCAAGGCTCATGTGTATGTAGATACTCCAATCCCTCAAGCACCTGCTTCGACCACTTCTTCAAGGCCTTAAGTGACACATGTTGATGCTTCTTCCTGTAAGTTCTCAGGTTTCCCGATGTGCACACTGTTAGGGTTGGTGCTCCGAGTGTCAATCCGAATCGTATTTATGTCCGATTCATTAATACGAGCGGTTCAATTTTCCATAATATTACTAATTTTACTGGTAGCACCCTTGTCTTTTATATATTTATTCGATCTAATCACGATTAGACATCTGATTACGATTAGATCGAAACCGAATCTGGTTCAGTGATATGTGTATATTAGACAAAGACCCTAGGATTTACAGTATAGTGCGCAGTTACAACGAAGTTTGTAATTGACATTGGGAAGCGCATTATTAGTTGTATATCCTTAAATAAAGTTCATGGTCAAGATTTGCTAACACGGGTCGGTTAGTAAAATCCGCTGAGACCAGTACATGTCGTGTATTGTGACTTGGTCCGATGGTTTATCCCAATGAACCATGAGTCTCGGGAGACTCATATATACATGTAGGTGTTTATTTGATAAGACATTGAACGACTCATTGAAGGTTTCCTAATAGATGGTACACCAACGTCAATAGGAACCTTCTCGAGTTGAGCGAGCATAGTGGTCCTTCGACTTGAGATACCACAGTGGGATATATGAGTTATCCTCCACACTTTGATAGCAGTCACGTCAACGATCTATTCATGATCAAACCTCCGCCTGTTCGTTGGGTGTGGACTGATGCTCATGATATCTAGTGCGTATCAAGATAGGATCCGTCAGTCCTGTGTACATGGCATAGGCATCCTCACATGTTTACGATCTAGTAAATCCATGGCCATGGTATAACGTCGGAAACTAGTTCTGAGTGTTATTTAGAGATCGTAAATTAAAAGTCGACTGTATTATACCGAACGGATTTGACTTTCTGATCTATATCTCAGGTATAATACGGATGACCTGTGACGGAGGGATTATACGTAAGTTATGACCTCGACTTGCATAGTTTAGCAAGATTATCCGTGGTCGTCATAATCCATGAGTGGGTGGATTATGGACACGAAATTGGATTTCGTGACGGATAAACCTAAACTTAGAGAGCCCCACAATATGAAGTGTACTCGTTGAGCACTTGGGCAGCTCGATATGAATAATACAGATTATTCATAATACTTCACTAGATTAAGTGAGTTAATTCGGATCGTTTAATCGGTTAAACGATAACACATGCAGTTAGGAAATTTTATCCGCTAATAATTATTGTGTATTTGTATCTTGATACATAATACGATTAGATACACATTAATTATTTGTCAAATGAGATTTTGACACATGTCATAAATATATGTATTTATTATTTAATGTAAATAAAATACATATATTGAATATAAATAATTGTTTAATTATTTAATAGTTAAATAATTAAATAATTGAATTTTTCCAATCTTTATCCATTTATTATTATTTTAATGATACTTGATGAATTTTGATTGGAAAACATGGCATGAATTAATTACACTTTATAAGTGTTCCAATTGATTGGATATTATAAAGTAAATGGCATTTAATTTGATTAAAGGACAAAAATGCCCTAAATTTCGTGAATCACTCCTTTAAAATAAAAATTATTTCATTTGTCATCATCATCACTCCATTGCCGTGACTTCAAAAGGGAGAAATGGGTTTCAAAATTCTTTGATGATTCAAGAAGAAAGGAATGAAAAATCAAGAAAAATGCTTGAGGAAATTGGAGAATTAAGGTAATGCTCTATATCCTAAAGCTTGAAAGTATTTTCTTGTTTTCTTGACATCTATTAAGATTCTAGGGTTTCATTTCCTTAAGATTTTGGGGCTTTGGTGATGGTTGATGTATTTGGAAGTGATTAACATGTGTGAAGTGTTTGGAAAGAATTATTGTAATTAAGTTCCAATTATTCAATTGTTGAAGAGTTTGCCATTCTAGAGTGTGGTAACCACTCTTATCATGCCTAGAATTGTTCTAGAGTGATTGATATGTGTGGTGACTTAATTGGTGTATTATTAATTTGATTAATTATGAAAATTGGATTAAAAGCATGAAAAATGGCAAATTCGGTTTCTGCTACAGATCTGAGTTTGATTCTGATTTTGTGATGAAATTGATGTGTTTAGAATGTAATGGATGTAATTTGGGAGTTGGCACAATTTCCGGAAAGTGTTTCGGAGTTGAAATAAGCGAAAACGGCCCAAAATAGTGTTACCGGGTGATTTTGAGCCAACCAGGTGACGGCTGTAAAACAGTGATTCTGTCACTGTTCTGGCAGCCTGTGTACTGTCCCGACACTATTGGAGCTGACCTGGGCAGTTTCCATAAGTGTCGGGTAGTCGGTTCGGTCAAAAACGCGTTTTAAGCAATTTTGCGGAAAAACAGTTTTTGTAAAAGTTTCGCGAGTTTCAACTATATTTATGTTAATATTCGATATTAAATAAATGGTTTAGGTGATATATGAATAAATTATTCATATTAGATATTGAATAATTTATTCGATATTTTGAAAAAGTTTTAAAATACGATTTCGCTCGGACCCGCGCTTCCGCTGCGCCCAATGCCCAAAACCCCAACAAAATGGTATCGGAGCGGGTCTGATGCTTCATCCATTACATTATCCATGCTTGATATTTGATATTTAATCCAATTTTAATGTTCGCACATGCTAGGAATCTAGATATGTTTCTTTACTTTTCGGTTTGACACTAATGAAAATGTAACAAAATTTAATGGTTAAATTGAGTTATATTTTCTATGGTTGAATTGAAATGTTTAGAAAATGATTTAGATTAAAATTCTGCATTGGATGTAGATTATAACTTTCGTAGGAAAATCCCCGCTTTTAAATATAGCTGTAAAGTAACGTGTATTGGATACATGTTTCTTGGTTCGCCTTGTCAGTACGGATGCAAATGATTTCCTAATGCTATAGCTGTATCGTGCCAAAGCTGTGCAGTTATGGTTGATGGTAGTTCATTTGCGCTGGTAGAACTTATATGATAAGAGACAAATTCAAGTGAAAGTGGAAATCCTGAACGTGCCAAAGCTGTCAGGACTACACCGGTAGCTTGAGTTTGTCATTGACAAGTGTAGCCTTGATACGCCTCCCTGTGAACGTGCCAAAGCTGTCACAGCGAGAAACAGTCAGGACCAAAACTAGGAGTCACTGGTGAGTGATTGACAATGAGTTGTCTACCTAATGAATATACGTAGGCGAGAACGTGCCAAAGCTGTGAGTCGAAATATATTCATGGGATCCTACTCTCACTATGGAATTCGATTTAATTATTGAATTCCCGTTGTCCGTTGGGGATTACGGTATTACGTAAAGTAGTGGGAGACACTGCTGAGTTTAAAAATCCATAACTTAAGCAGTGCGTAATTTTATGGAATTTACTGCTTTCGTTTTCTTTTATTCTATATTGTTTATAGATTTATACTTCTAATCCACTGCATTTATATTTCTTGAATATATTTTCTGACTTTACTTATGGTTGCGTAGTTCTAGAATAGGTTCTAGAAAGACAGTAGACTTAGATATTGTTAGATTAGTTAAAACCATCGGGAACTATTGTTCTGATTTTCTTGAAAATCAAGATGGTTTGTGACTTAGTTTCTAAGTCACGATAGGTAATCTTGATAGATATCTGGTTTATGATATTATTTTAGATAGAATTGTTTCTTATGCAGTAAGAATTGACTTGAATAGTTCATGTCTCGAGATTCTTGACTGGCATTAAGAAAACCCTTAAGTATTTGTTTATCTTTAATGACGTTTAATGACGTTTCTTGGCTTTTAGTGACTTTTAGAAGTCACGTGTTTGACACAGTTTGCTAATCAATTATTTGCAATTGTTGTAAATAATTGAACGTAAATTATAAAGCTTGAGAAATGAGATGTGTATAGTTGTGTACAGAGAATATCGATTCTCACAATACGACAACTGTAGGTATTGGATACCGGATCTCCCATCGAGTTAATTAAAATAATGTTTAATAAATGTTTTGATATTTGATATCAGAACTTGTGACTATTGGATAGTTACTTGTTCTGTATAAACAGTTGTTACATATTTTAAGATGACTAGTAATGTCGTTAATGAAAGATAAACATTAAGAAAAATATTCGGTAAAGTAAATAACTTAGAACTGTGCTTTATGAGATTTTTATCGTAAAAGCACTGGATTTTGTTCCTTATGGTAAATGATGGTCTGATATGAGATCACACCACATATCCTTAACCATTTAATGAATATTGTATTCAGGACATGATTAAATCTCATTTAACGATGATTGTCATTGGACCACCGATTTATTAGACTAATACATTGGATGTATGTAGTTTAATAAATTAGAAATTACCTTAAGATAGTTTTCTATGCTCCGTAACTTAGTTATGATTTGTCATGACTTAGTTACGTGTTTCTAGTAGAGAACATGTTGAACGTCTTGAATTGTTCAAGACTTTCATTATGTCTCTGATGAAACGTAAATAGAATATTTTGAATGGTTCTAAGATATTCTATTTGAAGTGTTGAAAACTATAAAATTCATCGTGAGTCTTTGAATTGTTCAAAGATGTTTGATATGATCAAATATGTGAATTTAAGGCAATTAGTTCTATAGTTATTTAATGAATATGATTCTTACTCAATATTAAACTTCCGCGATTTCATTTTGATGGAATTGGTCAGTGGGAGTAATCGAATCTTATATGATTTGATTCGTTGATATTGAGAGTTACCGAATTAATTTTCAATGCTTTTTGGGTTATGCTCCAGTAACACTAATTCATCTCTTTAATTTAAGTTTCATTGTTTCTATAGTACATATATGATATGTATACTAGAAAATTCGAATCTTGAAAAGTTTAGATTTGAGACTTTCTTGTATAATGGTTATATAATTGAAAGTACTTGTGCCTCGGAGGTACGAATGATAGGTTTATCATTTATTCTATTTAATGGAATATTGTTTCTATTTGATAGAATATCTTTTCTACGATCCCGAGTAATAAAATGTGTTTTATTTACTTGACTGATTGTAGAAAGGACTTGACTTAGTGAAGTCAAATGTGAGAATGATAAACCGTAGTGGAACTAGTAATTAATAAGATGAAAAGACCCTTAGACATCTTCCGTATAAGTCTAATAGGATGTCAGAATCATTTACAAAGTATTTGATACTTAATGATTCTGATTATTTCTTATCGAAGAAAATTATCTTATGACTTATAGTGGGAGCGATATTTGATATCGATTCCAACATTTATCATTGAACCATAGATCTAAGATTGTTCATTGCTTACTACGATCAAGTTTTGAACTTGATTAGGCTTTCGTTATGAATAGTTCATAAAATGTGCAAATTGTTTGCGCAGCAAAAGCATAGTGAGCTCGATAAAGGTTTGACCTTTATAGTATGACAATGAGAAAGTCATACCCAGTAGTCTATTGTAGATTCTGAGAAAAATTGTCTCTTGTCGCACTGTTTGAATAATTAAGGATTTGTTGGTTAATGTCGATATTAAACTGTATTTTGGCTAAAGAATGCAAAGTGGCGTTCTTGAGTGGTTTCTTTGAATAAGAGATCCGTCGTGATTTCTTTATTTGAATAATTCATTCTAGAATGGCCCTAGAGTTTGTATTCTGCTAAGATCACAGTTTGATATACTAGCTTATGCAGCCTATTGTAGACTCAGATAAGTTTTCCGAAAATTCGTGCGCTCTGTTTTTGATATTAGTCAGATTGTCTGGTTTTATCGAAGTATAGAGAATACGTATTTGTCAGTAGGGTCAGTGGGAGCATACAAATTTCTTTCTAATACTATATATCCTTAGTCTTCTTTTCTCCGTGAGAGCAGTGGGAGTAGTCTCTGATATATATATAAAGTTTTATATATATGATATAAACTAAGAGACTTGTGAAAGACTCTCATTAATCGCATATTAGATATGATCTAATAAAGGACACAACAAGACTATATGTATGACAGTTAGTATAACTGTTTGACAGTTAAAGTGTCTCATCTTTCGTAATGATGATTCCTTTATCGAAAGAAAGATTGATTGGAATGTCTAGTCAATCTTATGCATCATAGGATGATGGCGTGATGAATAACATATTATGTGCGATTATATATATCAATTTAATTGTAATTGTTACGAGTTATTTTGATTGCTGCAAACCATATGATGGATCTTGAAACATGTTCTTTACGATCTTTGAGATATTAAGAACAAGTTTCTCATTCATGGAGAATTTAGTCAGCAACCATAAGGTTAGATTAGTTTTGATTATAATTATGACATTAGATGATCTATGTCATATAAAGTCAGAAAAGATGCAGTGGGAGTGTCACTATTGACTATACTGGACTAGTGGAATCAGTTGCAACTTTTGAAGTATTGACTTATGAAGTTGCAAAGTGACATCAATGATTAGAAGTGTTGATATTAGTTTGTACTTGCAGTTGTCTTAAGTATTTGGATTTGATTTCTAAATACATAGATAACTTAGAAGTTATAGCATAATACTATATAGCGTCTAAGTCATATTGATGTGGAATTGGATTTACAAAATATAATAATGCTAGCTAAGGAAAACGGTTGGGTTTGTTGGACAGACTCGATTTGTTAAAGCAGGCTTACTTGTTGTTGCCTCCTACCTCTTGAGTGATGGTGAGCTCTTGAGGGCCATGAGTATGCGATACACATTGAGATATGTATAGGATACCATGGATTGGCAGTAGAGCAAGTGAGAGAAATTGTTAGGGTTGGTGCTCCGAGTGCCAATCCGGATCGTATTTATGTCCGATTCATTAATACGAGCGGTTCAATTTTCCATAATATTACTAATTTTACTGGTAGTACCCTTGTCTTTTATATATTTATTCGATCTAATCACGATTAGACATTTGATTACGATTAGATCGAAACCGAATCTGGTTCAGTGATACGTGTATATTAGACAAAGACCCTAGGATTTACAATATAGTGTGCAGTTACAACGAAGTTTGTAATTGACATTGGGAAGCGCATTATTAGTTGTATATCCTTAAATAAAGTTCATGGTCAAGATTGCTAACACGGGTCGGTTAGTAAAATCCGCTGAGACCAGTACATGTCGTATATTTTGACTTGGTCCGATGGTTATCCCAATGAACCATGAGTCTCGGGAGACTCATATAGACATGTAGGTGTTTATTTGATAAGACATTGAACGACTCATTGAAGGTTTCCTAATAGATGGTACACCAACGTCAATAGGAACCTTCTCGAGTTGAGCGAGCATAGTGGTCCTTCGACTTGAGATACCACAGTGGGATATATGAGTTATCCTCCACACTTTGATAGGCAGTCACGTCAACGATCTATTCATGATCAGACCTCCGCCTGTTCGTTGGGTGTGGACTGATGCTCATGATATCTAGTGCGTATCAAGATAGGATCCGTCAGTCCTGTGTACATGGCATAGGCATCCTCACATGTTTACGATCTAGTAAATCCATGGCCGTGGTATAATGTCGGAAACTAGTTCCGAGTGTTATTTAGAGATCGTAAATTAAAAGTCGACTGTATTATACCGAACGGATTTGACGTTCTGATCTATATCTCAGGTATAATACGGATGACCTGTGACGGAGGGATTATACATATGTTATGACCTCGACTTGCATAGTTTAGCAAGATTATCCGTGGTGGTCATAATCCATGAGTGGGTGGATTATGGACACGAAATTGGATTTCGTGACGGATAAACCTAAACTTAGAGAGTCCCACAATATGAAGTGTACTCGTTGAACACTTGGGCAGCTCGATATGAATAATACAGATTATTCATAATACTTCACTAGATTAAGTGAGTTAATTCGGATCGTTTAATCGGTTAAACAATAACACATGCAGTTAGGAAATTTTGTCCGCTAATAATTATTGTGTATTTGTATCTGATACATAATACGATTAGATACACATTAATTATTTGTCAAATGAGATTTTGACACATGTCATAAATATATGTATTTATTATTTAATGTAAATAAAATACATATATTGATATAAATAAATTGTTTAATTATTTAATAGTTAAATAATTAAATAATTGATTTTTCCAATCTTTATCCATTTATTATTATTTTAATGATACTTGATGAATTTTGATTGGAAAACATGGCATGAATTTAATTACACTTTATAAGTGTTCCAATTTGATTGGATATTATAAAGTAAATGGCATTTAATTTGATTAAATTGATTAAAGGACAAAATGCCCTAAATTTCGTGAATCACTCCTTTTAAAATAA